>LGAG01000353.1:49401-59847 GCA_001278395.1 Lerema accius | reverse complement strand
ATTATCTTTTATTTTTATAACCTTTAAATAATAATTTGCTACAAGTCTCAACCTCTTACTGACATTATAATTACTGTTTATCTGAATAGATATATATCTACTTAAAATATAAATTATTTAATAAACAATTGAACATACATATATTTAAAGAAAATACGCGTACCACTTAGTATTCAAACATACATACATGTCAAACTTTTTAAAACTTATAACACAGGTCTTAAATTATGACTTTGTTATTCTATTCTGTCTTAATGTTTATTATATGCCCGAAGCAAATGTAAATCGGACACAATAAATGGTTTTGAATGTAGAAGCTAATGTCCAATGTCTATGAAAATATCCGTTCATCAGCATTTCATCTTAAAAATCACAAGTACAGACATTCATTACAATATCCCTATATTGGACGGAGTAAAACTTAGACACATTTCTGTAGAATAATTGACATAATTTACTTACAATATTTTGTTACATGCATTGTTATATCTATTGTTACAAATAGCTTGCCATATTTGGAAAATCTTCTAAATTACTTTAACAAATAATCTTTGGTTGTTAATATTATAAATGTCCCAATTTTTAAAACATTTCTCACTAATTTGACTTAATTTACACATCTTAAAATCAGTTGTGTTGTTACGTTATGGTCATTTTAAAAGGTATTATTTCATGGTCCTAGTAGTTCATCGTATTTTCTTCTGTAACTTTAATTCTTTGTTTAAAATATTCCACGAAAATTAATTCTATGTAACCAATCACAACAAAATCGTTCACACACAACACGATAATTTCAAACGTACCTGTCTATCAATAAGACTAGAAAAACAATACTTTAATTCCATTTGACTGGTTTCGTTAAATCACTAGACATTTTTAGTTTTCGCTGTATAAGGACCACAAGAATACACTTCTATTCAAAATACAGTTGTTAAAATATTTTGATGTCGACTTTTCTCTTTCCAAATCTCTCATTTCGTATTGCTATTGTAGTATTTTCCTATATCTTGTATAATCCTGTTAATGGAATCACTGCCACATAAGTATATAAACATATCCTCGGTTATAGTGACACATCCTTGAGATTTAAAACATTCTTTTAGTTTTGAAGGATTTTGGCAGCAGATCAAAATGGCTACATCGCAAGTTCCTGGCTTCTTTACTTCAACAGGTGTGTCTGCTTTTGAAACAATCTGAACCATTGATGGTTCTGCAGTACCACGTTGGTTTGAAGTAGGCATTTTGGGAACAAATTCAGGAAGAGCTAGTGGCCTGTTATAATACGAATCATCTTCTACATTTTCCGAAGTCTCAACAGCAACTCCCCAAATTCGTCTGTCGTCGTCCATTTGAGACAAAATTGATGGCTCACGAGCTTTTACCTCTAATGTTCTAGCTACTGGAGCTGAATTGGCGATCTGTTTGGATTTTGGTAACATTTGAGAAGTCCCGACAACCGTGTCTTTTGCATCTTCATCGACAAAAACTATTCTTGTTTGAAAGTCTTTTTTAGATGGTGTTTTCACGATACTGCTTGGTGCATTTTCCACAATTGGTAAAATGAGGACGCCGACGATGAGTAAAATTTTTATTGGGGCCATCTGAAATAATAAAACATAAAAAAAATTAAATAAACTTATATATTCCTTTAGATATAAAGTTTGACTATGCCTGTTTTAGTCATAGCAGCTTAGATACGAGATAAAACTAATACCAAGAACATCGATTACATAATTTCTGTAACATGTGCTTGAACTGATGAAACTAATGTATAACATGTTTACATAATTATAACAACACACACGTATTAAGGCACGTGTGCGCGTTGACTCATATTAGCCGACAAATCAAGAGACAAGTTACTAAATGGTTGACGGCAAGCACAGACATTTGATTATTTCTCGTCCTATGACATTGCAATGAAAACACGTAAATATTTTATGAACGTTATTGGATAGGGAAGTTAGCTAGCCAAGTAGGTATAAAACGTTGGCGCTATACCGTTAGGATTAAGTTGAATAGCACGCTCCCAACGGTCTCCCACAGGAAGGACCGTTTTTCATTGCCTCGTCAATTCAATAAGATGCCCAACGCGATAAGGCAACTCAAGATGGATGGACATTAGACCCCCTTACAATCCAAAGTCCCCAAGACAAATCTTGACAAAGCCTTAATTATTCAGAAAATAGCCGCAATATTTCGATAATATTGAACAGCAATTTCGTAATACTTTGAAATAAGCTGCTAAATAATAACACTCACTTTGACTGATATTTGCTTTAGACTGGTATACATTTACTGAATAGAAAACGTTTATAGGGAAAAATCTGAACGACTACTCTAATCGACCGCTCATGGCAATATGGAGTCATCCAGGCAAGGCCTTCCATACTTATACAAACGAGAAAGATAAGTTATGACGTCAACGTGACAGTTTCGTCCAGTTAGATTTTTTATGATGTCAGCGTTATACGGGCTGCGTAAGGATGACACATGAGTTGGAGGGAAACGATTAAGGAACACACCCATTCATTGATCATAATTCCGATTTAAGCGATTGACGTGATCGTATATGCAAATACAAGCTGCTTTTAAATTGCATATTTAAAATGACGCCAAGTCGCTTATTCGTGTTTGAAAAAACCAACAAGTTTTTGACCGCTAAGAAATAGTGATTTAGTAAAATTTAAGGATGAAAAAGTGTATCTCCAAGGTAGGTACTATATTTAATTTTATCGTTATTAAGTACCTCTTCGTATATGTGGATTATTTTTTCGTCTTTCAAAGCAAGGTTAAGTTAGGTTATAGCAAAGTTGAATACATTAGGTATAGTACTATTCACCATGAATAGATTATAGGACAACAATGTGGTTTTCTAGAATAAGTACCTTAGTTTACGCAATAATGGAACGAAATGTCAGTACAGGTATATTTCCATAAGGATGCCGACCAGTCTTTAATGAAGTCGATATGGACTGCATTGCCAATGTATGGAACCTTGAACATTAATATCTGAGGACCTATTAAAGATTCTTATTTCCTTTTTTTTTAGTTAAGAGTGTCAGCAAATTAAAACTGCTATTGTATTTTTATTTAGGTTTTAGTGCAACTTAGGACAAAACGAAGGAAAAAAAGTAAAAAATAAAAATCTGTTGGACACAAAAAAACGAAAATTTACACATATTTAACCCAAATACAACGTGGACTTTTCCCCTTATCTGAATATTGAACCGAAAACAAATAAAAGATACGGCAATCCAAACCCACATTGTAAAAGGAAACTACGAGAACCTTGTGATTGGTAAACGAGAAATTATGAATGACAATATGTGACGCACTTTCCTAAGCGCTGGTTTTTGGGTTTTATTACACGAATGTTTGCTTTTGTCGATGTTAAACTTTACAATTTAAAAACACTTGTTAAAAGTCAAAATTTACTTAAACCAAAAGAAGTAAACCCTGTACAAAGTCGACCAAGTATTATAGACGTTGTCTTTTATTTTATTAAATCGCCTTCAAATAAAAGAATAATTATAATTAATTTTTCTTTTGATAAATTTCTAAAGAAAAGGCGTCAGAAATCGTCTATTTTTGTTATTTTTTTCGTGGAAATAGCTGACAATGAGCTCACAAGCTACAAGATGATAAGCGGTTATCGTATCCTGTAAGTATAGCCACAGTCATTCCGATGTTGTGAGCCAAGAAGAGATAAGAAGTGGCGGCTCTCCGATCTCAGCCGAAACCGGACCAGCCATTTGATTGCTAACTCAAGCAAGAAGTTAATCCCTTGTCAAACTTTCATAACGGAAAGATATAAGTACCAACATACTTGTCTTATTAAATAATAAAATTACAATAGATTATCAGTGTCTATCAAACTGGGTTTAGCTTTTGTTTCTATAAATAAATTTAAATAATAGCCCGCATAACGCTTTTTATTGTGTAAGCTAACGGTTGCTACAAGGCACTTTATCAGTCCGGCAAACTACTATAAAATGCTTACTAGTAGGAAGCACTTTTTGTACACCGAACATTGCTGTAGACGAACGTATGTAATAAGCTGTTCAAAGGAGAGGGAACCATAATCCGCGATTAACTAATTGAAGAGGCATTATTCACTTTACGACACAAGATGGTAATGTAAACAACGTCACTGTAATCCTCTGACTCATGTAGTCGTAAACTTGACTCAAAACAAAATGTCTTTTTAACTCCCATTCACCAAACCCAAATGTAACTGTAAAACTGTAAACGTTATTAAAAAAACTAATAAAATTAACACTTGTATCTGAGCGTGCAAAGATGCACGCCTTAATTCGCGTCAAAGGATTTCCCAGATAAAGGAATGAATGCGTGAGACACTTAATGTAGACGTTGATTCGAGTCCACGTAAGCTAGCTACTGTTCAATAGTAAATGAAGAGTACTATACTAACATCTAACAGCTGATAAAAAGAACAGTCTTGCTATAAAAATTAAGAAATTACTTACGTGCGTACACTACACTTTTTTCACTTTCACTTAAGATAAACAAGACGTTGCAATGTAGCACATTCGTATCAAGAAACGAATGAATTTAAAATGGCCGAACGTACATGGTACAATCCCCTCCATCTTGCATTGTCGAGTTGAATATATTTCTCAATACTTTCAGCTTTAAATAAACTTGTGCTACTAAAATACTTATCAAGTAAGTAGGTATTAGTATTGTCTTACTTGAGAAGTTCATTGTTCATTATCGTATTTAACTTTTTGTGTATTTTCGAGGTAATCATAAAGTTGTATAAAACGTATTCAAGAAGGTTCACTATTTAGTTGCTGCTAAGAGCATTTGTAATGTATGTCATTGTATGTAACTCGTATTACCTATGGCATTAATATTAGTATTATTTTCCCGTGAAGACTACCTGCCTAGATAGCACTCTGTTGCTTGTGTCAGATGCTATTATCACTTGCTGTGTTTCTACTCTAGTGTATTAGCTAAAGAAAGTGTCCTTTCCTTCTTTTCTATGTTGGATAGTGACGCATTGATGATGCCTTTGGTGACTTATACTTACGACCACTAACCATGGCTAGCTAGCATATTCCGTTTCTGTTAGTTTCAAAAGTCGCCTGTCGTCTAATTTACCGGCTGTCAATAGTCGCCAGTTATTGTAATACATAGCCCGCATAAAATGTTGAATATTTTATCTTGTTGTTACCCTGAGGGAAACCACGGCATTTTATACCTATTGACCTCAATCGCATGCCGGGACGTCCTAAGAGGTCACAGCAGCCAATGGTACCTAGCTAATGTATGTCAACAATATTATTAATATAATGTTACTGCTGTTATTATAATCTTGTATGTGAAGCGCCTCTAGGTAGCTACCGTCCTCTTGCTTAGCTCAAGCAAACGACGCCTTGTGGTTCCTCTACAGGCTTAAATGCTCCTAGTTTTTTGATACGAGATACGACCATCTGTCCTCAGGGGTAACAATTTTTTACCAACTTAGAGGAGAAATACTAACCATCACTAACTGGACTATGAATATTTATTAGCTCGACTCACTAACAATACCAACTGTCGCGGTCTCTTTACTAAAGAATTAGTAACATGCGTAACTTTAGCGTTAATATGTAAGTATTTTTAATATAGTAGGTATCTAACATATATGTAGCCAGCAATTTGGGTCCGTCCCATGACGCAAAAACGATTTATAGTGCATATTTTTTTTTTGGCTCCTAAATCTATTTTTGAAACCAATTAGTCGTTGAAGAAACCACAATTAAGGTGACGTCACTATTTGATCTAGACTTACCACATTTGAAGACGTCAAAAATTTATTGTGGTAACAAATTAATTTATTGCAATAAAAGTGTGAGTCAGAATTAATTACAGGATTCACTTTGTGATCGAAATTGGACCATAAGTCATTAAGTCTGAAGTCCGATACGATCAGTATTATGGAATATGCTACAGCGCCATCTATTGTATTTCAAAGGAACCCATTCTAAATGACATCTAGGGCACTTATTATGGCAGCATTTCGAGGAAAATTGGCCCTGTGTGAGTTTTAGTTTATTTTCTTAATAAAATGTTTATTTTAGAGTTAAGGGTATTTAGTGATGCTGTATTAATACCTGTCATTAAAGGCGCAGGGAATTCTAGTGGGAGAGTATGAATAGGTATTTAATATTTTTTTTATTTAATTTAGTGATAATTTATTTATTTAATGACTTATCCCCGCAACGTTACTTGTGAATGTCACAATTATTTTCTAATACAAATTCCTTTAAAAGTGCTCATTTCTCTAAAGTGAATTTCTTTACCTTTTCATTACCCTTTAGTTTTATTTTCAAAACAAAAAATTGCGTATGTAAATGTAAATGAAAAAGGTACATTCGTATAAACATGCCTTGTAAAATTAGCAGGGATTAAAAAAACCGTTAATAGCTAAACCTTTATTATACCTATGTAAGCTAAGGCGCCTAACCTAAAATATTGCAATGTGCATAATTCGCGTTTGGGGTTCATTGTACAGAAGTTAGAATGAAGGTTTTATAAATCACAATTATTATTTAGATTATGTAAATCCTTTTAATGTTCTGTCAGATCCGAATCACGTAGGTACTCTGAAGGGGGAACTGTACCCATAAAATAAATTAAGTCCTCATAAATTGTTTATGGTTTATTACGTCTATTTTATTGGCTCACTTATTATTGAAAGGAGTACATGAAATATAATAGATTAATAAAATAATGTAATTTAAATAATATAAAAAACTACAAGCTACATAATTGCACAAAACAGCGGAATCTGAGTGACACGATATAATTTTTTTACAGTTATTTCTTGTACATTACAGTTTAAATAAATGCTTTTTCAATAAATAGAAGGTACGTAAATATGATTAATATTTATCGACAAATATAAATTCCAGTATATACCATTTCTTTCTAGCTGCAGAGGTGATACAAATGAAATAAATAGTTTCTATTAAACATTCGTAATCTTCACAATATAAATAATTATCTACATAACTAGATTTATTAGATCACAAGTCAATCATCATTCTGGTTTAATTTTATGTTCTGTGGTTGCTTGTATTGTACACATGCTATATAGGTCACGATTTATAAAATAAAAAGTTTTATGCAAAAATACAATAATTATTTATCTATTAATCAATACAGAAAAGACTGTAGTAAATACGATTATTATAATGTTCTATAACATTGGTGATGTTGGCATTTTAAAATGACTCCGCTTAACCTTCGCGATACGCCTATATTAAGAGAATTATACTTATATATAATAGTATTAAATAAAAACTTATAATTAAGAAAAAAAAAATAGTTTCTATTCGCACACAAAACGACATTTGTTTAGAATTTATTCTCATGTGCATCAGAATGTCACAGTGAATATTCACGACTAAAAACTGCTTGCATGATCTTCCGATGTCGTTTTGTATGAATAGACACTTATTTTTCATTTTGAAGAGTAATTTATTGAGACTAGTTACAGTTTCAAAATAGTAGATATAAATTAAATGTACCTTAATTATTAGTTACAATCTTATCTATAAGTACTCAAAGAGAGCGCCTCACGTTTAAGTCAAAATAAATATAATTTTGCTCAAAAAAATTTCTTTACCGCATGGTTAAAATTTATGTTATTTCATCAAGAATCGTGCAAAAAATGAGATGCACAAGGATTCTACCAAAATCAACAGCGCGATAAGTGAGTGAAGATCATTAGACCTATGGGAAAATTCTTTAGTATGAAAAGTATATATATAAATCAAAATTATATGTATAAATCATTTAGTAAATACAGGGTGATTAGTTGTACCTTGTGTTCTGATTGTTTTATAAAATGCAATGTAGGGTTAACAATAAAGATTCCGAGCCTCATAATTTCCATATAATTTCTTTAATGGATTATTGAGAAAGAAGCCTAGGCTATCTAGATAATAACAAGACAATTTTTTACAAAGTAATTTTTTTGGTGTACGAAATGTAAAAAAATCTAATAATTTACTAGAAAGTGACTTTCGTATGGAAAAAATACCGGCTGGCCTACTCTTATTAGTTTTATTTTTTTTGTACTCGTGTTAGGGGATTCTAAATACAGACTATCGTTATACGGTTATACCCGTCGAAAATGGGCCATTCAAGAATTACGTAAGCAGTTTTTAAGCTCTCCCCTCTTTTCAACAAAAGTTAATAAACCATAACTTAGGTTATCCACTTTTAATTCAAATCAAAGAAACATCCTGTATATTGTTTACGTAACATTCGATGACCCCGAAGGAGATTTTCGATTCAATCTGAAGTTCGTTTCTTGCACTCAAATTATGCTAAAACTATAGAACAAATACAAAGTTATTAAAAGTTTATCGTAATAAACAATAACTAAGTCATGCTCGTATTTATTAGTCATATATAAGACATAAGTAGCTGCTGTAGGATATCTACAGTACATAGATAAATTAGGAGGGATTTTACGCGAATATACCTAAATGCTGCGTCTCAAATGCCACTCTTAATTACTAAACATTTTCATAAACAAATGAAGCAAGCAACTTCATAGATGGTAAACCGCTAGTGACAAAATTTCATGAGCTTCCATTCTTCGGAGAGCACCTTAAGCCGTCGTCGCGTTGGCCTCAAGTGTTTATCTTAGATATTAGTCGTTTAGCTTTGGGCGACATAAAACTTAAGACACTTCAATTGGCATCTAACTAATCATTCATAGGTAAATTCCAAACTAACTTAAAAAGTAAACTGTAAATGACGAATATATCATGAATGTAACAAAACAACTGACTATAGTTTAGGAGTTTTCACTATTTTTCTATTATCTCCTGCTTTGATATTGATTTTGAAATTTTGCTACGACCGCCAAAACACGTTCTTTTTCACACGGACTATCTGGAGATATTGGATTTGGACATCCTTGGGTATTAAAACAATCATAAGTTACTTCAGCCATGTGACAACATATCAACACGGCTGTATCACAAACGTCAGGTTTTGAGTTAATCGGTTGCTGAGACTGGGGTTGCAGTTCGTTGGCTGTTTGAGGACTTACGGTGCTGGCAAACTTATTCAATCCTTTTCCCCTTGACTCTTGAACGGTTCCATGGTCTACTGGTGGAAGAGGTCTCTTAGAAGCTGTCTTTGGCTGTACAGGAACAAATGAAATTGGTCTGGAACCGTCTCCTTCTTCAGAGTCATCATCATCCTCGTCCATCATCCTGGTGGTAAAAGATGGTATTGTTACATCTGTATCGGCAGTAGGTGCAGGGTCTGGTATAATTATAGGTGGTGCTCCTGGCGTTGTATCTGCTGGTGGTGGTGTGGGTGTCATTGAAGGTTGTGTGGGACGTGCATCATTTCCTTGTGAGGGGCGTGCATCATTTCCTTGTGTGGTTGCTTCCTCACCAGTATTGGGTGCTTCAGCAGCGTTGCAGTCACAATTACCTCGTAGTACATAAACTGGGAAGAACGATGGTATAGGAAAGTGTGCAATAGGTGGAGAAAATGCTTGCTGTCTTGTGTAACTTGCAATGGCTTGTACACGTTTCAAAAGCTGTAACAGGAATTCTTGTGTGCCGAGCACTGGTGAGTTTTGTGAATAATCTCGTTTGATGAAATTGTAATTAAAGGTCCCATAAGCAGGGAAATCAAAGTCGATATAATCGTTGAACCTTTTTTGCCGTTGTCCCTGAAGATTCTGATTTTTGCTAGTAATTGAGGCTTCGGTCGCTTGGTATGGTTCACTGTTTAGGTTTAGATTAGCTTGGTCATTTTGTGGACTATCTTCTTCCATCGCTTCTAAATTAGCCTCAACATTTGGAGCAGCAACACATGCTTGCAGCAGCAGCGCAGCGGATACAATGAAGATATGTTTTGCCATCTGGAAATAAAAAAAAAAAAACTTTTATATTCGTGATTCCATTTTTGCATGCGAAACGTTGCTTTGCAGTTGCAACCCATAATTAAATTTAACAGAAGAGAAGCGGATTTTCCTTTTTTCCTTTTTTGAATTGTCCTTAGAATTACAATTAGAAGACAGTGATACCATTGTTCTTTAAAATATTTTGACTTAGTGAAATGTGCATTTCGTAAACTTCCAGACTTGAGATACTTTTTCACCATTTTGAATTGACCTTGGCTAATAGATAAGCTAACAATGAAATAATTATCTTAAAATATGAAGGTTTTTCTCATCCACGCTCTTTAGATGTAAATATTTCTCGAGCGCGGAATTTGATGTTAAAGTGTTAATTGTATACAATAATTAGTAACGCGTATCCGTTTCGTGTCCGGAAACTGATTGGTAATAATCTTTAATATAACGAAGCCAAAAATTATTGTTATCAGTTTTCATCGGGTGTTTTACCAGTATTGTATTCCTATAACGATGAAGATCTCTTATTTCCAGGCTTCTTTATG
>LGAG01000353.1:0-26782 GCA_001278395.1 Lerema accius | reverse complement strand
CAATACATTTTTAATTTATTTACGACATACGAGTATAAGCAAATTCTCTATCTGATATAACTGCATTGTATTTCTATCAGACAGCGATATTATTTTATTAATCTCTTTTTAGTGACCCATAAAAATAACCTTGAACGAAATGTAACAAATTTTAATACACAATTTCTGCTTTATGGATAAAAGTTAGGTTAATAGGCCTCTCATTCATTTACAATGGTAGGAAACA
The DNA here is from genome assembly GCA_001278395.1 of Lerema accius. Taxonomy (NCBI): domain Eukaryota; kingdom Metazoa; phylum Arthropoda; class Insecta; order Lepidoptera; family Hesperiidae; genus Lerema; species Lerema accius. Next base: position 26,556 of record LGAG01000353.1, on the reverse strand, counting down.
GGTTCATTGTTTCTTGCTTTCAGATGAGATAACGAGATTAGATTAGATTCATTAAGGTTGTTACATATGTATGAGTTGGGATGTTGGTAGGACTTGTTCGTTTTATTGTAGTATTGACAATGATACCCAATGGTACGCCGTACGGTGGCTTAAAGTATTGAATAATAATTTACCAAGAGAAAAATCTGGCTTAAAATTTTGTACGCAGTTAAAAACTTTCCAAAGCTTTTAGGGTGTACAAATATTACGTAACGAAATTTTTGAAGATTTTGGAAATGTAACGTTCCGTAACGTTTGTCTGTAATAACGTTACGCAACACCCAAATTACCATTTATAAAAAAAAAATAGCAATAAATAACAATGTTACGTAACGCGTTGTCCGGTCCTCTCCCCATTATGCAACGCAACATAACATTTTACAAGACCTCCCCTACCCAAATTGCGATGCGTAATACTTGAACCACCTCTTTAATACTGGAATTCATTTCAAGCGGACATGAAAAAATTGCATGCAAAACCACTTACGTCGTATCAGTATAGTTCAAGTTGAAAGAGTCTGATAAATAAACATTAATAAATAAACATTGTATAATTCTAGCATTAAGCTTAGCTTAGCTTCTAAGTTGTCAATTGGTACAAGATCAAAAAATTGATTTTTAAATACCGATGCTAAATAAGTTTCTTTCACATGATTTATTTCGTCTATCAAACATGATGTAACAATAAAAATAACTACGTAACTTGTTACATAATACCCGTATTTTCCTGGAGGTGTGTGTAAATAATGCCGTACGTTGATTTGTCAGAATAGTAGTTACTAGAAAACACCTACGGAGTACGTCAGAAATAATACGCCCTGTGTTTTGCGGTTTAGAGGTTTTCACCGTTTCATTAAATTAACATAATAAGATCTATCGGTGGTAAGGAAAAATGTCTGCGTTAATGTACCTATGTGGTCTATGATTAATCAATCATCACCCGTTACGATCATCTTGTTTGTTTCATAGTGACGTTTTGAGGATGTGCTGAATGTATTGACACGTGTAGAAACCTAAGTACGAAAAATAGACGGAGATATCTGATTTCCTTACTTACGGCACAAAACAAAAAGATAACTAAAATCTTGAAAACAAATCGAATTTTGAAACCCAATTAGAAATGCTATTTTCAAAAAAATCGTTAGTTATATCAACATGATATAAGATGTTTAGGAATTCACACACTTATTATTCGTTAGCTATACAATAAATTAAGTTATTTTTGGATGCACTTTTATACATACTTGAAATTATTGGCGTGTATTGTGTTCTAGATACCGAATAGAACAGTCATCGTTTTGTATGTTACAAAATTCAAATAATCACAAGTTTTGATTAGTGTCAAGTTGCTTAAGCTATTTCAAAGTAGAGGTATCTAAGGGGGATCAAAAAATACTAAATTCTGCTGACGTATGCTAAAATGACCCCTAATGTAAATCGAAGCTAACTCATGATGACTATGAAATACCTTTTTTCCTTGGTAAAAACAGCACGTGCATTCAATATTATAAGCACCTATTTCCTGTGAATGAGTCATATTTTCACAATCGGCTGAACCGTACGGTATCGCACATCCTCTGCCCTTAATTATATTAAGGTTGTAGCACACTGTTTACTATAAGATCTCAGATATATATTTAAGGTAAAGGGTTAACAAGTAGACAAAAACCTGATTTTAGGAGTCAGAACTATGTTTAACAAAATAATATGTTTTAAGTTAATATTTTTAAATATTTTTTTTTATACATTTTTGGCGTGTAAAGATTTTAAATGTTGATAAAAATATTTATTTTTATCCTCAATACATCTAAAAGTTTGCTTTAAATCCGTTTATTGTTCGCAATTTTTGACACTTTCAGGGTCATGTTCCTAAGATTGGGAAAGTAAATTTTTATACACTGGTATCCATCTATTATCAATATACTCGTTTATTTGTCTATCCGTCATATTAGGGGAGATGTGTTAAAGTTAGTATACGCAGGTAGATGAAAAATTATAGATATACCTATAGCCTAAAAAAAATTATAGATCTTAAGAATGGTCTATAGAAGCCAGTGGGAAGCCAGTATAGAAAATAACCAAAAAATCGGTTTGAATTACGTAACATTTATCACCAAAATTCTAATTCAGTCCTATATTTTTTTTACAAGTTACAAGTAACATTTATAATGACCTTTTATGTCAAAACTAAACCATTTTACAATGACGGATGAAGGCGGCGAATCTTTGTTATCACACGTTATAATGGAGAGTGACATTTTGATCGAAAACGTTTTTAATCTATTGTGTGTAACCTTGATATTTAATCTATATCTCACGAACTTGTTTTAAATTTTGAGTTTCGTTAAAAAATCTGACCTTAAGTAGAAGTTGCACTCTTTATTATTGTCGTAGCGAAACTGTGATATAAGGAACTACATCGTTATATCTACGTTCTGCAATATGTATATATATATATATACATGTATATATGTATATAGGTATACATGAATATATGTATATACATACTATAAATATATATTATTACCTATATAAAAGTTCTTTTTTTCAATAACACGACCAGGATAACGACAACAGCGGAAGTGTATTTGCATGAAAACTATCGTGGATGATGTCCACAAATATGCACCGCTGCAGTAGTTGTCGTCTCGTTGAAATGAAGAACCAGTCTATATCGTCATGCCACTGTAGATAGGACATGAAAAGGTTATAAGCGTGCAACCAAAATTACTTAAAATAAGCCCATTGACTTTGGATGAGGATAATAACAGAATTGCAAAGGAGTCGTGGCTGCAGTCACGAAGCAAATTTTAATGTTGCCCGATGACTTTATAGGATTGCATCATAGTTTTACTTTGACATTTTCTCAGGATTATAAGCAACTGTGGTTTTAAGTGCACGGAAGCTTGACGTTCTGAATCTGCCAATAGTACAAAACAGGTATTAAATATTGCCTGGTGTACCTACTCTAAAGTTTATAAAATAAAAGTAAAAAATAATAAAGATAAGGATATTTCTGGCCATCAAACTCAATATTGAGGAGGCAAAAGAAGCAACAGAAAGCTAAATTAAGCGGGGTCTAGAAATTTCAGAATTATCTTATTTTTTGGCAACGGCCACTAAACTTAAGCTACCAACATTTAAATACTTTATCTTAATACACCTCTATGTACAGAAAATTTTAAATTAGCTACCTACCCTCGCTTCCCTTCGGGAAACGTATAAAACGATGCGTATGCTAAGCATTATTCATCAGGCACTCAAACGCATATACGAATAAATCGTACTAGATATAGATAGCGTACAATAGGAATACTATTTAATACTGTCCTAGATTACAAGTGAATCGTTTGTAAAATTTCAAATATATCGTTGTAGAAGACGAGGCCTGAAAACATAATAACCTGACAAAGACATACAGACAGTTAATTTTTCATAATGATTTTACTTAAGTACTCCAAATATTCCCAGGGAAGTTTCCCAGTTTCCCAAGAAATTTTGGTTTAAGTGTTATCAAATTTCAACAATATTACTAACCGTAGAATTTACAGACCCTTGAGAAAATTAAATATTTGTTTACGAAAAACGATAGAAGCACAGTGAGGCCGAATTGCTGGCATAAAATTAATAACGAAAACTTTATAATAGGTATCTTCTACAAATATTATATTCAGGGGTTTGCCCCGCATTTCGTTTTTGGGTTCCGTATTACCTATATTCGGAGTTTCACCATCTATTCCGTCTGTCAGTTGTAATTTGGTATCTAAGTCACACCGGCAAAATAACGAAATGGTAGAATTCTATTAAAAAACATTTCTTAGGGTACCAGGGTAAAGTAAAAAGTATGATTTTGTTATCGTTAAACCCATCCTGATGGGAACCACTGAATAGGTTGTTTAAATAAATTATAAGCATAAAACCACTTTTTGATTTGGGGTTGCTTTTGGGAAAAATTTATACATTAGACTTAAGTCCAAATTAATCTGAGTCAAGTATAAAGTCCAGACTAGAAGAATAGTTTTAAAAAGATGAAAAAAAGTCATGACAGTAGTATAATGAATGTTAGAAAAACTATTGCTCATAGGCGCTGAGAAGTTGAATTAACAGAGTATGCAAATGCCAGGAGAAACGAATGGCATAAATAATTGTTACGTAGGCTCAGTGATCTCATACCCTGTCAGTTATTAATATAATTTATGCAATATCATACTTTTGATAGAGTACAATGCATTGAGGTATGTTAATGCGTAATCGGTTGAAATGAGTCAACTGTGCAAGTCGTCTACGTAAGGTGCCAAAAGCTATTACATACTACAGTCAAGTTCAAGATCAGAATATGACCGTCAGGTGGGTAGGTACAACTTATCAAATCCCACGCCAATCGCTCTATGTTGGTACTAAGCAGTCTGATTCATACCGCCTATCAATAAAATGGTCACGGAGTCCAAACTCGTTACATAATTTATTATTTTTAGGGTCTGAAGAGACGTCTTTTCTGACTGTCGTTCGTGAGTCAGAGGCCTTTGAACCGAAATAAAAAGTACAAAATATATAGAATTTCAAAGTTAATAAACTTACCTCTATAAATGTAATCGTCACTTGTTTCCAATATCCTTTAAGTTTCCCTATTTCCGAAGGACTGCTGCAACCACAGAACAACGAATAACACGTGGTTGTAAGTAGACTGGCGGGCGATCCAATGTTTAACCCTTTTTATACCATTTTTAAAATGTAAGGTACTGACAGCTGGTGACTGAAGTTACATTTTTAGTGTAAATTATTTAAAATTTTAATTTACCATAACGAGACTTTATCATCATATACTCGTACTTACCTATCAACACATCGCATATATAAAGCTTAATTTTATGCATAATATGTAATAAGAAGCATTATAAATATGTACATTTAGTTTAGAAATAAAACCAAAATTCAGTCTCAGTTTTCTTCGTAATTGTGTTGTCCCTCATGTTCCATAGATGGCGCTAAGAGTTGGTTCCGCAATAAAATAGATGGCGCTGTATCGTATTCTGTAATACTAATCCTATAGATTCTAATTTAAACAATGAGTCATGGTCGAATTTTGACCAAAGAGGAAGTGTATTAATTATACATAAATATTGCAAAATCAATTAGACAAAAAATATTTTAATGGTTTCCACGAGAGGTTATTAATTGTATACAAAAGTTTGAGATATTGTCGAAACTGCAAAATTTTCACATACACACATGAGGACATAAGCTGTATTATTATTATTTAATCGTGTCAGCAACTCATCCGACGGGGCAAATTGAAAAAGCCACTCAAATGTAACATTAATCAAATTACCTGTTTTGTCTTATTAAAATGAATCTTTTTAACAAATAAGATAAAACGTGTTGATTCGAAGCTTTATCATGTTAATTGACGATGCTGTCAGATTGGAAAAGAGATTGGAGTATGATTATGTCAATATAAGTTGAACTTTACATTACGAATATTATTTTGCCTCTATTAGGTACCTACTACTCACGTTTTGTTTTATCGTTCAAAGTTAAAATAAAGTTAAAGTACAAGTCGATGGTTTTAAAAATGATTAGGTAATTTTTATTCACATTTTGATGCATAGTTCAACTTTTATTTGTACGATGAAAAAGTTTCTGCAAAGAGAAAATAATGTATAAAATTAGATAAGTATTAAAAAAAAAATAATCATTGAAAATGTATTTTCAGAATTTCCACCTCTTATTATTAGCTCTATGAATACCAACATTATAGTAAGTTTGGTTATCAAATAGAAATTTTTACTTTAAAATCTACAGTAATCAATCTATGGTTCCCAGTAGGCATTTCTCTAATTTATATGCTAGCAAGTACTAGGTACTAACTGACTCATTAAAGTTAAATCGAATTAATTTACTAGTAAATGGTATTTCCAGGTGTAGAGAATTGAGGATAAATCATGACTGTTCAAGTACTTGTCACTCAAACGTAGGGCTTTCAAAGACTATAAGTAAAGTTCTTGAACCCTCGTTCATGGTACTTGAGATCCCATTACTATGGTCAGTAACCTGTGTGGCCATTAACCTAGCCGTGTTCCCGTATAAGTATATAACTGTGTATAGAGGAATAGATTATTGTCCAAGTTCCAGATACATATATCAACACGTATAAACACTATGGAGATATTTGAATACATAACAGTTTTTGTGCTTTACTTAGTAGATTTTTTAAAACATTCGACTCTATTTTTCTTCTTATCGTGCCTCTTAACTACTGAAGGTTGGTCATCAGTTCCCTGAATTTTTCTCTGTCCATGTTCAGGCGAAATAGTTGTCCTACAGAGGTGATACCTGTCAATCCTTTGACGTTTCTCAGCCACTATTTCCGGATTCCAGCACAATTTATTCAACTATAGCAAACGAAGAGAGTTTATCAAAATAAATATCAAAATTATTCTGTCCATTTAGCTAGAGGTCAGTGACAGACACATATACGCTACGATTTTATATTAAGATATATGACATTCGATCCCGAGTCTATTCGATCACGAAATAACGAATTTATTTTAATAGCATGCTGCATATATCATAACTAACAAATGCATTCAACATAAAAGTTAAAAGCTTCAATTCAACTATTACTTTGGTAACCGGATAACTGTTCTTTTTATAGTTTTTATGTTTATTATCATTTAACATTTGTAGCCTGAGATCACCAATCACGTGAGTAGAGTGCAAATAGATAAAAGTGTTGGGTAAATTAAAGTGGAAGGATTTACGAGCAAACGAGTGTGTATTTGCCTAAAAGGATTTTGATTGCATTATTTATGCTCATTGCTTTACTGAGTTTGTCGATGATCTTATTGTCTGACCATGTAACTGTAATTGTATCTGGCAGCCATGAAATTGCATTCATTTTTCGTTTAATTTTAACTTGCTTTGGGACGGTTGCGAACGGTCTATATATTTCAGATAGTACAAAGCTGAGCCAATAGATGGCTCTGGTTTTAATAAGGAAAACAATAATTATATATGTATTTTCCAACATGTTTAAAAGATACGCTATCTGGTGTCAATTTAATCAAACTAAAATTATTTTTGACACTTTTTTCTGCAAATGTAAAAAATGTAACACGTAACATTAAATCAAAACGTATTGCAATAAGTAAATTTATTACTACGTAATGTAGAGAAATTAAGTAATATAGAGCTAGAATATAGTAAACACAAAAAAATTATTATAATTAATTTTTCTGATAAAGTTAATATAGGTAGGTATACAGCATTGATTATTAATTTTTAGAATACGTTACCGACGGATTTCATTTATCTATTGGTAATAGATTGTCTTAATGTGGATCGGAACATAAAAATTACACATATGAAGTATAAGCTATATCAGCAAAAATGTTAAGGTTATTTTTTTAAGTGAAGATGTTAACAATTGGCGATCAATTAGAGATATAACCCCAAGTCTAAACCTTGACTTATACAGTAGATTACGCTCTTAATCCGTTTACTTTTGTGTTTTAAGCAACCGTAACAACAGCACTTTATGCATGACGTGCAATTAAAATGTTGTTACCTTCGCATTTACGAGTATACGGGTATGAACGTTTTAAAGGTGGTGATAGACTAATGGATTATGAATTGGTCACCCCTATGAGGTCTTTGAAATCTTGCACCTTAATTAAATAAGGAAATCATTAACAGAAAACAATTCAATTGCTAAAAATTGGGAGGGTATAATAAAAATAGTTTAATAGCCTACGTTTCTCACACAATGGGGACGAATTCAATGACACATCATCTGTCGAAATCCATCAAACCGCATAGGCGATAGTGTGCCAAAGATATAAACATACATAACATACATGCAAGTACCTACATACGGCCGAAAAATATTACCCATCTTTTGGCGTAGGTCATAAGTTGTTGATAATTTAAACGTTATCGGATTTTAATTTAATAATTGATTGTTAAATAATTACTTCCTGGGAAGAGTGGCATAATCCAGTGTTCTATAAAAGGTGTGATCGCTACAATTAAAGAACCGAAAGAATTATTGCAATTTTATTACTTTGAAATTTGTATAACATAGAAGCAACACCTTCTTCAACGAACGTCTCTTCTTTATACTAAACGTACCTAATACTAAGGAACTAATAATACGTATAAAATACAAATTAAAAAAGAATTTCCATTTATGGTACTACATCTTCAATATTAACCGATTTTGTAGGAGTAGTTTTAACAGAAAAAGTTTGTAGAGCACTGAGATAATCCATTCCGAAACAGCTAGACCATTCTCACGCTATTATGTTTTACCTACTTTCTTGCGAAGTATTATTGCATCTTGCTCTATCCCAATGATTATTACAGCAAAAACATGAGAACTAGCACAAAAGACAATGGTATTAAATTCAGTTTGTGATGCATTTTGAAGGTAATAAATATGACGCTGAAGATTTATTAAAATCGACCTTCTGTAGAGAACTTTTTTAACATAATACTTTCACTTATATCTGTAATAACAATATTATTTTAATATTTGCATATCGCTGTTAAATAAAACAAAAACATCCTATGTTGCTAATAATAGTAAATGTTTAAAGGGATACATGTAAAAATCTATGATCTATATAATGACAAGGTCACTTATCAACTGAGGTATAAGGCCCAGTGTAGACAAAAATAATTAAAACAATAGTTATATTTACACAAACTACATTAATAGATTTGATAACCTAGAGACTTTATTGTTCCTAATTAAATTTAGTCTCCATAACGAATATACTAAAAAAGAAAACTAAGGTACCTATTAAAGTAACTGAAGAAAATAATACACACATTGAAACTGCAGAAACTCGAATAATAGGTATCGCATGAATAAAACCCATCAGTAAATAATAATTGAGGTTATTACTTCATTCAACTGGTACGTTAAATTACTTGATTGAGTAAGATGACTTAAAGGAAGATACTGATGGGACTGACATTTACGAGTAATACAAACATTTCATTAAAGTAGTGAATTTAAAAAATGACTTTGAAGATAATAAAAACTTAGAAGTATCGGATATTAGCTAAAGATGTTAATGTTTCTTTTTAGCTTCTCACATTATATCCTACTTCCTACTAATATTATAAATGTGAAAGTTTGTAATGATGTTTGGATGTTTGGATGTTTGGATGTTTGGATGTTTGTCCCTCCTTCACGGTCTAACCGCTGGACGGATTAAGCTGAAACTTGGTACACAGATAGGTTGCATCCAGGAATAGGACATAGGATACATTTTATCCCGATTATAGGTTCCCTTGGGATAAAATCAATATTTTGTTCATCGACTTTTCCGCGGGCGGAGCCGCGGGCATCGTCTAGTATTTGAATAATTCGCCAATAGTATACACTGTATCTTAATCCTATGTATACCTACTAGATACAATGCTACTATTGTTAAAACAATTATAAGTGACGACGTCATTTAAAATGTAGACAGTTCAATTAGAAAAATAAATTTTATTACAAGAAAAAATTATTTGAAATACAAAACATAATGGATTACAAAAATAGATTATAATTATTAATGAAATTAATCCCTACGAAGTAAAATCAGGGGTTGTTGATTTATTTAAATGAGGTTTAAAAAACTGAAATTAATATTTTCAACACTATAGAAAGGGGAGTCTTATAAAGTTTCATGCTCGTAGAACAGTGGTTTCTAACCTTTTCAATATCTTTACAAGTAAAACTGATTTTACCCTGTCTTAAAAATGTTACTAAAATAAACAATAGAAGTTACTTTTTCTATATTTTTTTATACGATCCTTATAATTAGGTCTTTCGTATACCCCCGTAAAATAGCTGATGTACCCCCAGGGGAAAATTACTCCAGGCTAGGAACTCAAGTCCTAGAACGACTGTTTAATGCTGTAGGTATATCTTCTGTCAATAACCTTCAATGAGACACATTTATCGCCACAGTAAATACATTTAAAATGGGTCAAGCAATAGCTGCAAATTGATCTAGTAGAATCTTAATGCTATGGTGACCTTTTTGCGATTCCATTCGAGATTCAAACATACAAACGTCGATAACAAAACTTCCGCATACTTAACATGTCCTTTATAATCTTCGCAGTTTGTTTGTTGAAATATTAGGTGTAAGGTCATTAAAAAAATGCTACCTTTTTTGTAATAACAAGCCTAAGTGAAGTCAGGTACCTGTAGGGAATACCAACTTTAGATTAAATTAAATATTATAATTTTTAAAACTTCTCTTTTTGTATACTACTTATATCATAATCATAAGAGAAAAGTAAAATTAAAAATATTTTTTTAAACAAGCTTTTATTAGGTACTTGTTAATAAAAAAAGAACTAAAAAGTTAAAATGCTAAATTTTAAGTCCCTACTGTTAACCGTTGAGGAGTTCAATCGTCTGGAGACAATCCTGGTAGCAGTATCACATCATGCTTATTATAAACATGCATTGTCATCAGAACTGGACTAGTGTGTAAAATTTTAGCTCAATCGGACACCGGAAAGTGGATGAAATTTAGCTTGCAAGATTTCATTACGAACACCGGACAGGTGAAACTAAATAAAAGCTTGTAATAATAGGTGTTTTTCTTTCTCTTTTGATTTCTTGGCTATTTATCAACCTGAGGTACCTGAATATTTTTTGTACTTACGCAGTAGCTTTTAATCCAATATTCTGTAAACAACTTTTATGATATTAGGTAGGTACGTATATGTATACCTAAGTAATATAGTATAATTAAATACGTAGGTGACAATGAATACAAAATGTTGCAATAAACTTGTCACTTTTTACCACCTATAATAATTACATCACTTTAAACAAACTAGTAATTTATTTTAATACGTTTTATGAATAACTTAGCCACTAATCCTTAACTATCTGTTAGTGTGTGATTGTCAAGTTAATAGAATTGTAAACCGTTAGATCTATTTCCCGATGTGTGTTTCTTCTACATTGTTAACAGATGGCGCTATGACTTACTTGTTTGAATTTCGTTCGTTTCAACTCGCACTTCAAATAGAGTAGAGCTTTGTTTAACAATTTTGAAAAATATGTTAGGTATACATCTGAGTCGAGCACCTTTGCAGTTTTGTTTAAACGTCTGAGAGGAAAAAATAATGCCTTAAGGTTCTAAAAAATTATACAGGGTGGAATAGAGAGATATAGTAGAATTATTTGACCATGGAGGATGTTTATTCTTCTATATTTAAATTATTAACGGATTACTTTATTTACAGAGAACTTACCTAACCTATTATTAAATCCTTTTACTGTCATCAAATATTAAGCACTGCTAAAATATTTGTAAAGACATCGGAAAAATCAAATATTTAACTAAACTTGAGTGACTAATGTATTAGGTCCTGGATGATAGAGTTTTAGCCTAATAACCAAATGTCATTAAGGTGCCATCTTGAGTCAAACTGAAGTGATTAAACAAATGAATTGTTAATCAATTAAAACATAATTATGTAATAGTTTATTTAAAACATAAATAATTATTAAACTTGCATCTCTGCTTCCGTTTCTCATAGTTTGAGTATGACTTGGCTGTCTTGAAGAACGTCGTAAGCCACAGAATTATAGAATTAGAATGCCTTGTGCAGTATCACGGTAAACGGATTCAAAGGCCCCTTTGATTCTGAAAGGTTCTTTGAAATCTTTGAGCTTAATTCAAACAACATTACTAATACTATTTTAATGTATTATATCTCTGGCACACTCTATTTTGCATTTACATGAATCTTGAACTATAATAATGTTTAGGCAGAAGACATTATTGTTGTAACTACTAGAAGAATAAACTTTTTACCACTTCTAAAATTTTTCAATACTAAGATACAGAACTAGAATCAACTATAAACATAATATTTCTAAGATCGGTGTTTAATTAACGTTATTATAAAGCACATAAAATCACTTTGTTGCTCATAATTTTAATAAGGCGTATGGTATTAAGTTATACATGAGACTACTATGGTTGTATAAAAGCTGGTATAATTCATGTTGTTATTCCCTTCAAAAACATTCAATTTTAGGGCTTAGGTACATTGCATAGCATTGCATATAATTATGTTGACCTTTTGTCTACGCTTTACTTTTTTCTGTAATGTAACAGACATTTTAACTTTTTTTGGGCTTCAAATGTGTAATATAATTTTGTCGGAACTATAATGACTGCTTTACGGAACCCAGGTAGGATATCTCTACTCCAGTCTATAACATTTAGTTTATTGAAACGCCGTAAATAATAATGGCTTTGTATAGAATTCCATCCTTACACATGCTATCATGTCGTGAGTGGAACGAAGAAGCCACATGTAAAAAAGGATAAATACAGTACTGACTCCTAAGCCCCAGTCCTTAAATGACGAGTTCTTTCGCAGCTGACTCAAAAAAGAGTGTAATAGCTAAAAGTAGCGTTTGACGAAATGTTTATAATGCCTGTGACGATATCAGTGACTTAGTAATGATGTAATCTTCATGAGAATCCTTACCGCTAAGCCAAGCTAGAGTCACTTTAAAAACCAGTTTACTACTTCCTTCTTGCAATGTGATGCGTTGGTGACGCGAATGGTGACACTGACCTCAACATTACTTGACACGTCTGTTCGTTTCCTGATTGTGCTCATAAGATGTCTTTGTGAACGTGAATTTCGCCTTTGGGTACCATTAAAAAAATGCTACGTAATTTTTTTAATTTTAGCCTACCTAAAGAACTGAACAAAACGAAATTTTACGGCTAATATGACCTGTTACATATACGTAAATACATTTAATTCAGTTATTAAGTCGAAACTAATAAAAGGCACAGATTTCCTCGTAATGCTGTTGTCTTACATGTTCCCTAGATGGCGTTAGTAATAGCTTCCATCCTTAAATAATAGATGGAGCTGTATTCCATGCTTCCGAACCTAATCCAGAAATTGCGAGTTATGGTTAAATTTCAACAGAGCAGGTCCTCTAGTTCATTTAAAATTGCGTATAAATATGAACTCTATAATTACTAACACATAAAAAACTATCAGTAAATATTTCACTATACCCACTTCACTCACACAGAAGACTCAGTTTAATCTAACGATAAGATACGACTAACTACCTTAAGTATCGAAGTATAAGTGTAATAAGCATTCATTTTGTTAACCATTTTCAAAATTTTGGGTTAACCTAATAATTATTGTTTCAGTGTGCTTAGTAGAGTAGTTGAGAGAAACATTCTTTTTTTAACACATTAAAAAATAAAATTAGTTTCATAGTAATTTTGCTTACAATTTCTACCGCGTGTGAAATTTCACACGTAATGAATTTCACTAAGTTTCGAGTTTAAAAAGTATTAGTCACTGTTTGAATTTAAACAATAAGCAGTTGTAACATTATACTATATAATTATTGTCGTGAAAGGCATTAGTGTTTTGGTTTCGGAGAGGTACTAGTAAAGAATACTGTGTTTTTTTACTAGCAATGCATCGATGATACTATTATAATAACGATTACTTACTGGCCTACTAATACTTATTTAATAATAGGACTAACCAGCACTAACAGTACTAACTTCTAATAATCTCATTTACAGGTATCACTAATAGGACTTACTAACCAACTAACAGTGCCCCCTAAAGTCCTACTTAACGATTATCACATATCCATGGACGGCAGGGGTTGGTGGCAGTAGCTCGTTAACTATTCTCCTAGCATACAAAAAATAATTTAGATAATCAATCTTTGGCTATTTCTTAAAAAAAACCGAGTACAATTTTTTTCTGGCAATAAATTTAAACAACAACATAATATAAATAGACATGTATTTCTAATGATTTTGTAATAATACTGTTCGCGATAAGAATATAAATTAGGAACATAAATGTTAAAAGTAAATGAATACAATGATTACGGTCACATTTTTATTGTTAACTTTACAAAATAAATGCTGAGGCAGAAAGTACAATTTTAAGCCTTAAAAAGTTTTGTGGCTTAATTTGTACACTGTTTCATGTGCTTTGATATATTTACTTGTGAATTTAATGTACTAGAACAAATAATTCTATCTACATATGAAAATAAGGTAAGTATACATTAGTAGGAAACGATTGACGATAAAATTTCTTGAAAATTTATCTTATACGCCTGCTGAAAATAGGTAGTGAAAGTAAATAATATTGGTTTCCTTTAGTTCCGGCGTGCGTAACCAAAATCGTATTAAGTTTGCTCAAATATCCATATCTGTAAATGGTTTCATGTTCACGAACCTTCGTTTTTAAAATTGTATGTTAATGCACGTATGTGCGTGTGATTGTACACTGGAGCGAAGCATGGTTATGTATACTCTAGGCTCTTCAGTTGGTTATAAACGGGTTGAGCCCCACATTAACCAATACGTACCATAGCACCTCATAGCAACCCACAGTTCCGTCCGGTCATTCACCTCAAGAACTGAAATAAACGGACTTTAAAAGGATTGAAGAGCTTCAGTATCTTTTGTTCGATATTGCATGCAAAAAGATAAAGACGGCACAAAAAGTTGACATGGGCAGATTTTTTTGGTTGCTCTTGGGTCAATGTACGGTAATAAACGGTAGTTTTGGAGATAATAGTAAACTAAAAGGATAAGTAACTTCATTAGCTTCAACTGTTGAATTCAGAACATACCTATATTAAGGAACATTTCTATAATACCACGTCAAGCATTAGCATAAATGAAATAAACAATCAGAAAAATTCAACTTTCTCAAGTAAAAAAATATTTTTATATATTTAAAAAGATTTACAGGCTCGTAATGTTTTCTGTCCACTGGATGACATTAACGTGATTACGTCACAAAAAATATTCGGATTGAATCCTAGATTTGTCTCGTTAATATACATCAATAAACATCAATCCCAATTTATACAGGGCAGATAGAGGTTAAACCATTCTCAAGATAAGTTTTTAAATGTTATCAAGTTATATAATTAAATAATTAATATTCTAGATTAAATTTAATTTTTGTCAATCAATGTCAAAGTCAATGTCAAAATGTCAGATTTTATTTTTGTCAATCTCACAAACATGTTTAATGACGAACAAGCATTACTTTTCCGCATCATTTACATTTATTTTAAATTTAAATGTAAATATACACAAAATCCTAACAGCATCACATGCTTTGACTATCATATAAGTATGTTAAATTATATTAATATTAATCATAGTATACATTATAATCATTACAATAAGGTGTGTACTTAAAACTAAAATTGCAATGATCAACAAAATCTTAGTCAAGAGGAACAATTGTGTATATGGCATTGAATTTAAATAATGCATTGCAAATAATAAAAAAAATATATTCATTAAATATTCGAAATTATATTTATATTTAACCAATGTTGTACAACTAATACAAGTTTCTGCAGATCAAATAGTGACAAGGACGTTAGTATGCGGAATAATCGAATGCATACATACATACAATATGAAGTATTGTAATAGTATAAGCAAGGTACCAGTCAAGGTTTACCTTAGAGGGGATTGAAAAATGGGGGGGGGGTTCTTTGAGATACGATACGCGGTAATCACAGCCAAAGATTTTTTCATTATGAAAATCTAGATATTTTCCCAATTTTTGTATGTATGTACTAAATTTAATCACTTGGTTGGTTACTTAACATGGGGGTTTCTACGGCTATGTCTGTCTGTTTCTGTTCTATGCACGCAAGATTTTACGTCCTTGTCTATCCAATTCAATGTTATTGAGTGTCGGTACACACGAAGAATAGAATAATTTATAATGTGGTGACATAAACGTATCTCTATTTCAGCTATTGTGAAGTGACGATGGCACATCTACCACGACCCCATTTTGCATATGCATTGCACATTCCTGCATTGTTTGAAATACTGGATGTAAGAATGTCATGAGAAACATTTGAGATAAAATTCAAGGCATTAGTAGTTTTACAATAATATTCAAGCATGCCTTAATTTTAAATAACGACCTACAATGTAAAGGCCTAACTTTTATGTAGCTCAGCAGCTGTAATAAACAACCAAACCTAGTTAAAAAAAAATTAAAAATTTTAAACTAATAATGATTATAGTAGAAAACGAACAACTCGACTGCAAAATAAACTATTTTGGGGGCACATTTAATAAATTATATAGTCCCGTTATAGGCTGTACATATTGCCAAAGATATTTTCTTGAAACGCAAAGCTGGTACAGTTGGATTAAAAAATAAAGCGCAATGCTTAATTTTCTTAATTTTTACGACGACACTTGTATTCATATCTTTCACATTTCACAAGGAAGGTGCTTAAAGAAAGTAATACAAGTTACTTTCTTAAACACAACTTTAGTAAATGTTAGTTGAAAGAACAATAAACAAATGAACTCTTAATAAGAGTTACTAATTTCTGACTGGTGCGTACGCGCTGGAGAAATGTTCTAAAACTCGTTTTATGACGGCTGGATCGCATGCGCGGTTTGTTGCGTACGTTTTCAGACAGTCGTATCTTGCAAAGCAATTCCTCTGGGCAGTTCTCTCTTGTATACTACAGCAAGTCAAGATTGCAGTTTCGCAGGCCCCAGGCCGACGTACTGGCGCTGCTGTGGTTGGTTCCATCTATAGAAGAAAATTAAACCTTAGTTGTATACTCTTAAAGCCTTTTTTGTAATAAAGAAATTGGACAAGTTACTACGTTATTACATAGATGTTATTAGGTTTACAGAATGAAAAGTATCCTAA
Organism: Lerema accius; assembly: GCA_001278395.1. Taxonomy (NCBI): domain Eukaryota; kingdom Metazoa; phylum Arthropoda; class Insecta; order Lepidoptera; family Hesperiidae; genus Lerema; species Lerema accius. The sequence continues at coordinate 9,762 of LGAG01000353.1, read as the reverse complement.
AATAGAGAGTAGGTATAATGATATCTTGTTAATTTTTCTGGAAGATACACAGTAAAATTTATATACATATATACTATAAATAAAAATGATCTAAGTATAAAAAATATTAAAGGTTTTTAGAAATCCAACTAAAACTAAAAATGCACATTTTGAAAATTTTACGTGTGATTGGGGGTTGGAGAAGAGAGTTGAGCCAAATCTCACAATATCTCAACAGGAGAAAAGAGCGGGCTCCTAAAATAGCCAAAACACGATTAGTAGACGCCCCCTTCCATGAAAATGACACATTACATCATAAAATATAGATTAGATAAAGATATTATAACCTCGATCCATTATCGTAATTTAAAAAATGATTTTCCTTTTTACATTTTTATCATATCAAGCGGTTCTAAAAGTTTAAAAACCACGGGATTAGGTATTATGGATGCTTTTAGCACTATTTTCTACGTTTTATTAGACAATATACAATCCTAACAATAAAAAATTCAGATTACGAAATATAATGTCAAATCATGATTTATCAAACTCTGTTTGCCAATAGTAAATTGATATTTTTTCTTTGACTATAATTAATCATGAATTTTCGTGCATAAATAATTTGACTAGTATAGATGTGTTGTAAGGAGCCACATAATGCATTATTTATATTATTTTAAATAAAACATAAAAGCGAATTATTTGTTAGTAGAAAGATAAATAGATATTATCATTTATCTTGGTCTGTTTTTCTGAACCATTTCAACATAATTTAACTCTCATTAAGAGGCTTCGATAGTAGGCTCTTGCTATAAATAAAATAAGACAATATTTAAATTAGACTGAAAGAGATTTCGTTACGGTAGAATTAGATATGACGAGGTCCTACTTTTAAGGGTTTGTTAATTAAACAAAATATTTCTTACCCCAGCCTGAACGCTACCGTGCTCGACAGGGGGCGCTGGTCTTGTAGGCCTGTTAGGTTTAACTGGTTCTAAATTAATTGGTCGAGAACCATCACCCAAGTCTTCGTCTTCAGGAGCCTCATCGATCGGAATCCCCCAAAGTTGATTTTCATCTTCTATAACTGGAAACCTATCGGTAACATTCGGTGCTGGTGCTTCTGTTGTGACTTGTGGAACTTCAGGACGTGGTTTAGGGCGGGAACATAAACTAGGAACGTACTGGATAACGGGATATGGGACATAAATAGGCTGTGGAGGCGGAGGCGGTGGCCTTCTTATGTAGCTGATAATTTCGTCTAAAGACTTCAAAATGCGCGAGTATAACTCTTCTTGCTGACGACTGTTAGGGTCTCTTCTATTCTCGTATATATACGGTGGTCTATATTCATAATCTTCCATATACGGCGACCGACGGCGGTGGCGCATTTGACCATGATTCCTCTTCTGATGTAATAATTTCTGTTCTTCTTCCGTTTCGGTTTCTTCGTTCTCGCTTTGGTCGACATGTCGTCCGTTTATCCCGACTATGAACAGGAGGATTAGGAATGTTTGTATGTATACAAACGTCTTCATCTATAAAGGAAGAGATAAAGCATAGGTTAAATATGTACTCTGCGTTGCTTGTTAGATAAGTTCAAAGGCCTTAGATTCTTTTTGAAGGTTAGATTTAACATAATATCCTAATGTTGTTCTATTCACATGGTACTTTACTTTATAAAGTACATATGTGTAGTAATACATATTGTTTAATACTTGTCAAATTCGTTTTTATAAGGTCATAAGCGCCTGTTTTGCAGGCAACAAGTGTCTCCGGAGTAAATGACCGTTTAGGTTCAGCCATAGATGCCGGTGACCACTTATCATCGTTGGCAGAAATAGTATTTGTGCATGAAAAGAAATATACGAATTTAGATCACAGAATGAGTCCTTTAGTTATAATAAATAATTACTGAAAACTCTACGTTTCCTAATACGTATGGCTATGTAGTATGTACCACTATTTAACTTTGTCAATATTGATTATAATATTATTTAGAGTAAGCACATAACTGAATGTTTGTTTTCATAGCAGTAGATAAAAAGTTATATGTAACCAAAGGTGTATAGACAAAAAATCAACTTGATTTAATTGAGCGTTGCCTATCCGCACGATGTCACGCACTATAATATATGAAGGACATACATAGTACATTAAACTCGTAGATACATAAATTAGGCGCCAAGCCCACAGACGTAGTAATCTATTAATATATTGGCAAATCTAACGTCATGTTACGTTAACAACGGATTTTGTTAATGTTTAATAAAATTATTAATGAATTAATACTGTGACTTCAAAATCATCAAAGACTTAAACTAGATTGGAGAACTTACAGAATCCTACATTATGTTATTAAATTATTATCCTGTTGTGTATATTATCAGTACCTATTATTATTATTATTTAGAGTAAACTTCAAAATATTTCAAAAAAGATTTTAATATACATGTATAATTTTTTGACATTAGGTCAACCCTCGAGGTATCTCACATTGGCGAATGTCGTACAACTTACGGGACACCCTGTATAATATAATTTATTATGAATAGTATATCATAGTAATAATGGTAGGAAATAGGTATAATGTAAACTTGATATATATCTCAGTTAAACGAGTATATGTAATAACAATAGCCAGTAAAATACTATCTACAAAAACATAAGCTCAGGGTATGTTAATTCTATACTAATTGCCATGAATAACAAAGGGTTAGGTATCTAAATAACAAACAGTGATAACAGTCTAGTTACTAGACTCTAGTAAGTCAATAACACTAGCCTGGAATTCTAACTTGAAGGTAATTACCCCCGCGAGGGTGAATCGGCTATTTTACGGGCTAACAAACAATCTAGTTATTAAGATTGTAAAATAAAAAAATACAGAAAAAGTAATTTGTATTGTTTGTTTTGATAACATTTTAAAGATAAGGTAAAATCAGTTTTCCTCATAGGTCACGAGATAACATTATTGAAAAGGTTAAGAACCACTGTTCTATACGAACTTGAAGACGCAGGATTGATTTCTGGTAGATACTTTTATGCGACAGATATAAGTTTTTTCTTGTTTTGTGTAAGATGTCTTATTTAATAGGCGAGTATATCTATTTATTTTGTTATTCACTTTCACCTTTTAATCATTTACGATTATCATGCTTAAACATGAATATCATGTCATGTCATAACACAAAGAGATAGAGGAATAATAATATACATATAATAATTAGATTTACTCGTAGAATAACCATGATGGTAAATCAAAATAAAACTTTCAAAATGGTTCTGTGCAAAAATAAAACTTAGGTCCTTATATTAATGATTGACTTTTAAATCATTAAATCGCTAGGCTATAACTTCTTATTGTTTTTTTAATAATGGCTTTTAGTTTCTTTTTCATGTTTTATCTGTGACGTCGACGAAAAATTCCCATAGATCTTTAAAAAAAATAAGCATTGTGTATCTAATTATATTATCGGTAGCAATTATCGATAATAACTACAACATTACACCTATTTTATGACTTTCACTAAAAGTAAATAGTCAAATAAAAACTAAATAATTTGTTCCGCAGTGTGTTTTTTTTAATCGGTCATAATATATCTTGTTTATTGGATCGATATTGTTTGTTTAAATATTGTAAAGTAGGCGAATGTATGTCACTGTATTTGCACTTGACTTAAGGAAGTAAGTAATTATGAATGTAACAGCTAGAAGTAATAATGTACATACCGTGAAATGTGGTTAAACTTTGGTAATATTTTAAAACAGCACGTTGAAAACTTGTATAATATTGAGAATATAAACACTAGTTCAAGTTATGTTATCATTCGGAATTATATCGATTATTATTCGGAACTATTCACTTTATAACGACCAACTGATCGCGCATGCGTGCTCGGTAACGTTTGAAGAGAGACTGACTGACTGAACCAGAATGATCCGGCCAAATACTTGCTTCCCTAGCTAAATTTATCAATCTTTAAATACGCGGAATCGATCAATCGAATAATAAAGGTATGTATCTATAATTAATTCATACAAAGTCGGATATACACTACGATCCGTACTACTCTATTCAATCCATACTCGGGGTTCGATTTTTTTAAATGCGGTTTTGTATCATAATAATTATTTTTTCCTTTACGATTTTTTCCTTTAATGCACGTATTTAGTTCAAAGGGATATTGTGTCTTTTCGTATCAACCTACTGAGAACGCAGCTCATACGATAGACAATTTTTATTTATTTACGAAGTATACCTCCATACATTTAATTTACGATATCAACAGTTATATTTAGGTATATCAACCGTGAAATAATGTTTTGGTTGCAAAGTGGGAAAACCGGTTGTCGAGCCATTTCCTTGCTTCCTCTGTCAGCCGGTCTGTCGGTAATGCTTCGTCGGTTGAGAAGAATGTATGCGAATAAAACTGACCACTCACCATCAAGCGGTTAGTTTGCAGTTTTTACGTGATAATGATTTGAAAAATAATTGCCGTTCAAAGGGTCCTGGGTTCGATTCCCAGCAGGGCCGAAATTTAAATTTCTGTTGTCGGTCTGGGTATATGTTCTTGTTTCTGTGTCATCCATGGCACCCACAACACAAGTAGTTCTAGTGTGGGGCTATGAGTGTATAGAAAATATCTGCTGTTTTTAAACGACTTCAAAAATGAAGAGATTCTCAATTCGCTGGGTTTTTTTTTTATTTCTGTCGATTAATGACAGAGAAGAAAATATGTTATAACTCTACTGTTATTGCCGGGTGGTGGCAAAAAATTTTTTTTTTATATTTCTGTATTGTCAGCTAATAAAAAAATAAAATATTTTACGATTCTGCTGTTTCAATAGGCAAGGTTTAGTTTTTTGTATTTCTCTTAATTATTACTTGTTTGATAGAACTTTTATTACTTGTTAGATACGTACTTTAAGTACCTATATACCAGTCAAATAGGTAGCAAATCTGAATCATCCTCCAAATGCATAATTGGATAATTAATTGATTTACATAGTGACGTAATATTTGTAACGTATTCCCAATGATGTCATCTAGATAATCATGACCCAATTCCCAAGTCATTCACGACATAATGAATGACTGAATTCATTTATAATAATTTCGATATAATCGTATAATCTTTGATTCTTGGGATATACGGTTAGTAATTCAAATATATATTGAGTCACCTGTTAAGTTATATCCGGAAGTTAATATTATTTTTGATTATTTTACTACAAATAATTCTTGTGTGCGTCATTCATTGAATAGCCTAGCCTTATCTTGAAAAGTGGGTTTCTTGCTTATTTTATGGTATGAGAATAACTATCTGACGATCATAGCGACTAACTTTCAGTGTCAACTTATCCTACCGTATAGGACTATTTGAGGATTGTTAGTTAGTAGGTTCTGTTAGTGATAGGTGTTAATGAAAATATTAGTTATTGTTTATGCCTTACTGAATTGACCACAGAAGTTAGGACTGTTAGTAGTCCGGTTAGTAACCTTTAGTTTTTGTCTCACTCGAAATTGGTTAAAGTTGCGTTGCTGCCCTTGATAGACAGATAGGACAGATAGGACAGATAGTCACCGCTTGTATAGTGTATTCTGGCACCCAAGCCCCCAGCGGAAATACGACGAGTCGTTTGGCGACTCACTCAAGCAAGAGATTGGTCGCTACAACCTTTCAGTCTCCTCTTACGATACCCTGATTTGCCTGCATGGTGACACTATTATAATTATGTGGGATGGGATACTATAGTATGAGTATTGTAATTTAAGTTACGACCTTGAGATAACAAGATTGGTTTACTGGGAGTAATTTCAATCAAGATAAGATACTTTATAATCTGTTTATACAGATTTTAGAAGTTCTAGGAAAATGTACTATTATCTGTAAACTATGACCTAACAATTTTATAACACTTTACGTACATGCGTTGGTTTATGATTAATTCTGATTTATCCGAATTCTTTCCTCTTAAAGCGATGTTTTATTTCAAAACAAAACTGCTACTTATTTATTTAAATTATACTCAATACTGGAGTGTTTTAATATAGACAATTTAAATATGATCACATCGCTATTCAGAGATTTCTTCCAGACTACTTGAGTAGAGAGAAAAATTATAAGTTTTGTAAAATCTGCCTATCGATTATGCCTATTATCAAAGGCGCAAAGATCACATTTCTCAGATTTTCTTTTCCAATAAATGCATGTAATTGTTAGAATTGATAACATTTTTACACGTCTCGGCGTACATCATTTCGCGATAAGGTATTGATAACAAAATGAAATCATACGCCGCATCATTGCAAAATTATGGGCAGTTTTGTCATCGATTACACGGATCATTTATACTGCTGATATGATTTAATAGCTGTTATTTACACAGTTTCATCTCAATTCTGATCTGAAATAAGCGTTATTGTATTAAAGCTTACATCTTTTCATTGTTATTAAGGCGATCTATGCAAATACTTCATAATTCCTTTTTATTTTTATATATAAAACTTTATTGCTTTTTCTCCCACGTAATTTGTGTCTGTCTCTTTTTATTGACGCTTTTTCATTTCATCGACTGTCAAATAACAACAATGCTAAACAAATTTTCATATCGAAAATTGTCTTACAACAAAATTTAATGAAACAAAGAAACGCTCTTTTCAAACTATGGAACCGAAGGCCACGCACGACCTCAAATATTTACATTGTATAACATTGAAATATTAACTAGCTACTTTAAATATTTTGTCTGGTTTGTCTAAGAAGCGGTCAGTGTTGTTGACTATGAAACATTTCGTTCATGGCCTGTGTTGAGATGGTTTATGTACCTTATCCTAAAAATACGCACGTTGTTGCTCAATATGCGTGGTACGTACCTACATGCGTGCGTGGGATATATTTTTTATGTCATATAGTTCCATAAAACGTGTTATGTCCTTTGTATATAATAATAGAACTAGACGTGTATAGTTTATTTTATCAATGATCTATTTTAATAAAGGCTGGTCTCTGCATCAACCAATTTAGTTACCACTTCTATAAACAGGTATAATTAAGAATTTTATCATTTTTACATTACAATTACAAAACATGGAGCTATAATATAATAGTGGTAATAATGCAAGTCTGCGACATAATCATAAAATTACAATACAATGTTTAAATTCGTGAATTTAACACGGTTACAGTGTTAATTACTTAGTTATAAAACTTACCAATAAATGATATTTTATTAAACTCGTTGTAGGTATTGTTCAAAAACTGCGTTATCGTCTGCATATGCATAAACACCGAGCATGAGCAGGTCATTCTATGCAGTATGCATGCAGTAGGAAAAGAATTGGGTAGAGTACAGACCCCTGAGGCACTCCGAGTTTAGTTGCTACGAGGAACTTTAATATTAAAATTAGAAATATTGCCGTGAAACTTAAAGATATTTTCTGACTTTTTACTGTAAATGTTAAAGTATAAACTATTACTCCATTTATTACAACACTTAGACTAAGCACGTACTATGCAACCTGGCTGCGTTCTCCTATACAACGTCATTCATAGTAAGTTTGTCTGGCTGCAGCAGCTATTGTATCTGTCATTTCAGTCACAAACGTTATGTGATAGGGTAATTCACTTCCATTGCAGTTTCAGATTGCGAAACTCTCACTATGTTGTATAGTTGTTGGTAAAATAATTGCTGCTAAATTCCTGTTAAACTCAAGTTTTTGTATACCTAGTCTAAATTACCTACCTACATTTTTGACTAATAATCAATATTGTATTAAATATGAAGAGTAAAATTTTACTGGTATTTGATCGACCTTGTTCAGTAGTCAGCTGAGTTAACACGTTGTACCAAACAAGGCTAAATAATTGTTCAAAAACAGTGTTTCTTAAGCGCAGCTAATTGAAGATACCTATCGAATTACGAAATATGTTAGAGTACTTATACTAAGTGCCAAGTTAAAATAAATGGTCTGTTTATGTTACGGTACATAGTGAAAAAAGAAGGTATAGGCAAAAATATATGCTTATACATAGGTATTAATTACGGGGTTTTATTATGACCTGATTCTATAATTAGCCTTATAATTATAACCCTTAATAAAGCATGAGGAAAATTCATTCCAAGGAGGACAATAATTTGCATTCCTGAAAATTTCTGGCTTAAAACGGGTTTTTAAGCGTGAGTTTCAATCACTACTTCAAAATTTAATGGTATAATTATTAATTATCCTCGTTTCATAGAAAGGGAAAATAATTTGTTGGCGACCTGGAGAAATAGGTATTTACAGTTGTAGTCTTAGAACTTACTCTTCCTAATATAAACTATCGAGGAAAATAAATCTTCTTCTGGCGGTATTCACATGGACTAGATAATGTTTCTTGCTCATCGATTAAAATGTGCTTCGAGTGTTTATTGTATGACAGTTACAAGGCAATGTTACACATGAAGGGAATGTTGTCGCAAAACGCAGCGACATTTTGACGCACGTGTAAGTGCAATAAAGCTATATTTATAGAGTGCGCCTGGCAACGCCCATTATGCGAGATTATGCGATATGTTTCATAATCGCTTTAAATGCAGATTTTGATCGTAATTATTTTATACTAGTCGACCCCCTCCGTAGTCGAAATTAAACTATAATTATGCCAAATTATAAAAAAATAAAGACTCGTTGGATATACTCTGCTAGAAGATTAAAAAATAAATCAAAAACTAAAAGATGTCAAGGTGAACGTAAACTATATGTATATTAAATGGGCCATCTGTCTGACCACTAGGTGCTGTGTCTATTAATAAAATGAAAATAAAAAATGTGTGAGTTTTGCTTTAAATTAAAAAAATAAATATATATAAGTTTTACAAATTAAAAACAATTTTTTGTACGCTTTTTTTAACTATGCATCTTCTAACCATTTAAATCTCAAACTCGTACGAACCTGCATTATTCTTAAATCTGTATCGAAAGATGAAATCTTCACATTATATAGATTACTAATGTCGTTGATTGGCGATGACCACATACCTACCAAATAGATTATTACTAATTAAACTACTACATTTAGCATGAGTCACAATTGATTACGGTATTTGAATCAATTGCCCTTTTGCTCTTATTTAAATCGTATACAATGAGTGCAAAGTATAGAGTACAAAAGATAATATTCTTTATGATTCATTAGTTATAATCGTATTTACATTAAGCATAATAAATTAGGCTAACCTTGTTAACAAAATAGCAAATGTGTGTCGTTTTGATGATTGTGCGTTAATTGAATCTACTAACACTTGAATGAATTGCGCACCAAAGCATGTTACACGGAAAAATAGGGGTATCTTATTGTTGTAGCCGTTTTTTACTAAGAAAGATCAAAAGTCAATTTAGCCATTATTTCAAATAGTAGGTATATATGTGCGACTTATAGATGCTATTAGTATACACAAATAAACTGTATATTTTATCTTAAGACTAATTAGATGCACTTCACTTAGGTGTTAAGAACAAAGATGGTAGAGTCATTCGTGAATTTATCAACAATTGCATAAAGTGCACAAGTTCTATGAAATGGAAAAAATGTATATACTTACTTAACAACTTGATCAACGGGATCCTTCTGGGATTATTTTCTATGAGAAGTGCTTCTTGATGGCATAGTAATAGCAAAGTTGTCAACGATGAGTTTCCGTCGAGAAATAAGCAGGGTAATATTATTCTCTATTGGTATGTCCATAAAAAAATATTGCCATACGTAAGCGTATCATTAAGACCTATATGAATAA
>LGAG01000352.1:593266-608384 GCA_001278395.1 Lerema accius | reverse complement strand
CAACGTTCATACTCTAATGTTAACAAAACAAATAATCGCACCTATTGTAATAAAGACAGTGGTTTAAAAGGCGGGTTGAAAGAGTGCTTGCGGAGATAGAAACGCTTTCGATAAAGTAAATTTGCTGTACACCTCGTGAGAGGAACTTAACCTACTTAAGTTCTAGGTCTAGGCTTGAGATGTAGGTTCTCTAGGTACTCTAGACGTCGTTCACATGTTTCTTCATACTATGTACTAGTTGGTTTTGGTACTGTTTAAGAATCATATATGAATAAGAATTGGTACTGTTTAAGAATAGTGGAGGCACGTACGAGCGAGGTTGAAATTTGGCATGGTTATAGTTTACATGAAGAAAAAATAAAGTTACGCAAATTTTGTTGGATATTTTTTATAAATGCATTTAATTTTTGGATTTAAAACAATATGCACTCTATCAGCTCTATATTTCATACACTGACACATTTTATACCCACGTTGAAAAGAAAGCCTCGTTGACAGATAGACGATGAATCTACTCGTACATATATTTGATTGTTAAATATAATCAGTTTTGGTCAAATTTCGACCACAGAACGGGTTCTCTAGTAGTCAATAAAAATTCAAAGTACTTATAATAATCTGTTGAAAAACCATTTCTCATGAATTGTTAACCGGGAGCTTAAAAAAATCTTACATTTCGAAACTTTAACGTGCCATTTGTAAAATCATCTCACTGTTAGTAGGTGAGTCACGGATGAAAGTAGAAAGATTTACAGCTCGTTAAAAATAGGAACTGAGTGAGTTATGGGTGTGATTGCTAGCGGTTTGAAATTTACCTTCCTTTCTGGCTAGTAAAAATTGAAAATCTACAGACTATTTTCGAATGCGTTGAAAAGAAGGATTTATAATAGTTAGGTATCTATACGACTATCTATACAACTAAATTAAATTGAAGTGTCTGTTTGTAATATTAAAATAGCCGCTTTTTACAAAATGCATTTTGACACATACCAAAGTATCTTTTTTTTTAGTTTTTGTCTGTTTGTCTGTCTGTTTGATCCGGCTAATCTCTGAAACGGTTAGACCTATCTTGACGGGACTTTCACTGGCGGATAGCTGATGTAGTAAGGAGTAACTTAGGCTACTTTATAACCTTCGTTTCGGCAGAGGTTTACCAAAGCGAAGCGAAGGCGGGTCCACTAAAGTTGAAAATTTGTTAAATTTTCAGAGAATTATATCAACAACTGTAAGGAAAAATCTTTATTTTTCTTAAACAGTCTTAAAACCGATAAGTGGAGTTTTCTGCAATTCCCTACGTGATTTGAAATTGCAATGTGAGGTACATTTGTAACATCAGTCTCCTTAGTTATGTAAGCCACGTATGAATTTCGAGAGATTTAGTGTTGGTTCAAAAATACGAATTTCGTGAGAATTTAGCGTTTAAAGATTCAATTGCCGTCAGAATCGGAATTCTGCACGCTATTTCCAATATTATGGTTTCGTAGTGATTGAGAACCCTTATAGTGTTTCCATTTTCGTCCATTGTTCGCGGCTTAATTCAGAAATAGAGCGAGATTCTATACATCACAATATACTTAAAAGAATCATCCTACTAACATTATGAATGTAAAAGTTTGTAAAGATGTTTGGATATTTGGATGTTTGTGGATCCTTCACACTCTAATCGTTGAACGGATTAAGCTGAAACTTTAACTTTGAAGCTGAAGCACACAGATAGTTTGCATGCGGGAATAGGACTATAGGTTCCCTTGGGATGAATCCAATATTTTTAAACTACTCTTCTGCGGGCGAAGCCGCGGGCGACGTGTAGTATTAAATTATTCATTAATTCATTCTTTCGTTCGTTCATTCATTCATTCATTCACTCTCTGATACACAAGAAATATAATGGTTAAAAAAATTTCGTTAATACTTGAAAACTTTACATCAAATAGATGTTTACCGAATATTTCCGTTAAAATAAATATTCTTGGTTTCATAACAATCCTTATTCAATGATCCACACTAAGTTAAACCTTTCTTGGAAGGTAAAGGATAATAGAGTGATATTTGAAACAGGTTTCATATTCAACTCGTGTTTCGTGAAACCGAAAACTGAATACGTATTGTATTTATGATACAGTACGGTAAAGGTATTTTCCATTAGGATTATTTTGTATTCTGTGTGAGTAACACCGCCTTATTAAGATACCATTTGGTAAAATTCTGCCATCAACGGCTGCAGTTACAATGTATATATGCTGTTAGTAAATTTATTGAGTACAATAAAAAATACATCATAAATCTTCATTACATAGTTTGAAATAGGTTGCTTTCCGCTGTCTGTCTGCTTAAATCTTTCAAACTACGTAACAGATTTTAATGCGGTTTTCTCCTACTCGTATACATAGAGAAGTAAAAGGGGAAGGTTTTTATCTACAGTACATAAATGTAATATACGTAGTATACGAATTCCGTTTTAAAAAAATCCCATAAAAAGCAGTTTTTTTGCTATTACATTGTAATGCTAACCTTACAAGATAGATACAAATAATGTACTACAGAATTATGAATCTTTAAAATATCTAAAAATAAATCAGTGTAGGCATAATATGTCTATCTTCTAAGGATAACCCACAGTAACCATTTTTATCCTTTAATTTTAAAACAAATAAATGGGTTGTTTTTTAAGCATTACTGAAAGAAACCCAAACATCCAAGCATCTTCACAAACTTACACTTTTATAATATTAGTAGGATACTGTTATTTTTATCATTAGCAGCTATATTCAATTTCCGATAAACTTTCACCTGTCGATACATTCATTCTAGGAACTTGTTGGAAGTTACTAATCAGCCTTGAAGCGCTTCGTTCATTAATTTGTGCTTCAGAAGGCAACTTTGTACTTCATGAATAATGCACGGTGTCTTGATTAATGGATTGGTAAGTGAATTACCAAACTTAACTGAATCGGGAACTTATAATTTCGGTTTCCTGTTTCATTTATGGAACCTTTAAATCGGATTTGCACGTAATGTATATTAAAAGGAGGATTCATTCATTTTTACAACTAACATCATCAACGTAATTGTCTCGGCACGTAAGATTATTGACAGACCGATGGAGGGCAGAAACTATGATTGTTAAGTGGATTTACCTTTACTTTTGCTCGGGACAGCGTATTAGATTATCAAGTGCATCGCTGATGGGTCTACCGTGAGGTGTCTTTTGGTATTATTCACACTAGAAGCAACTTGGTGAGTTGCATAGACCATTCTTTTTAACCTTTGTTGTTAGTTCTTGGGCCTTCGATTACAATATTAGGTATACATACGTGTATAAGTACCTATGTATATTTCTAAGTTTATAACATAATTATTATGAGATGTCATCGGATTTGTATCCATTGCGGGAGTGAGATGGGCGTTATAGATTTTCGTTTCTCGTCCTCAATTTTAGTAGTCATTTGTTTTGGTTTTATATTAAAAAATACGATTCCCTGAGTTTTTATTATCTAACACAGATGTTAGTAAACTAATTAATTGTTCACTTTCGCTGTTACCTTTACAAGATCGTTTAGTTTCGCAAACTATTAAGCTCTAGCATACTTTATTTCTTTTATAGCGGCATAGAAGCCATTCTACTGCGGTAAAATGATTTTCTTTTTCATAAAATGGTAACGTCGTTAAAAAAATATATCCTATTTATCTGTAATGTTATTATAATATCATTATTATCTATGCATTTAAATTTAAATTTTCTCCAAATGTCTATTGTAATCCCTGACATAGTTTACCTCGTAACTAACTTGACTATTCCAAAAGAAACGCGTATGATTCGAACCATGAAACTACGTAGAAAACCGAATACAATGAAAACAATATTTTATTTTTCATTGTGTTATTCATGCTCATAAATGAATTTATTTGAACATAAAATGATTTGAGTTCTGTTATGTTTGCCGGAAGTAACATTTACATTCATATGTTTTCAATTCTACGGAACTGAGTTTGAAATGTTGACGTACAATTTATTGTTTTCCTATTTTCCTAGTTCTTTTCATTTTGTATTCAGTTAAAGTTTGAAAAAAATAAAAGCCTATATTAAATTTGTTATTTAAAAAATTACCACTGACCCGCCTATGCCCCGCTTCGATAGCTCTTTGCCTAAATACATACTCCCAAAACATTGCTACTTCATTAATTCAGGAGTTTTGTAATGAGGAGTTGTGTAATATTTAGGAGTTATGTAATGATCAGGAGTTGTGTAATGAACAGGAGTTGTGTAATGATAAGGAGTTGTGTAATGAAAAGGAGTTGTGTAATCATAAGGAGTTCTGTAATGAACAGGAGTTGTGTAATGATAAGGAGTTGTGTAATCATAAGGAGTTGGGTAATGATAAGGAGTTGAGTAATCATAAGGAGTTGTGTAATGATAAGGAGTTGGGTAATGATAAGGAGTTGAGTAATCATAAGGAGTTGTGTAATGATCAGGAGTTGTGTAATGAACAGGAGTTGTGTAATGATCAGGAGTTGTGTAATGATAAGGAGTTGGGTAATGATAAGGAGTTGAGTAATCATAAGGAGTTGTGTAATGAACAGGAGTTGTGTAATGAACAGGAGTTGTGTAATGATCAGGAGTAGTGTAATGAACAGGAGTTGTGTAATGATAAGGAGTTGTGTAATCATAAGGAGTTGTGTAATGAACAGGAGTTATTTAATGATAAGGAGTTGTGTAATGAACAGGAGTTGTTTAATGATCACGAGTTTTGTTATGATTAGAAGCTGTGTAACTATGAGAAGTTGTGTAATGATGACCTAACCCGTTCACTCGGTACCGAGTTTCGAGCTCGAAAGTTATTATTAGCGTATCTTTTAGCTCAAACTTTGTTGGCCGTGGAGTAATAAGCCGTATAAATCCGTAGAACATATTTATGAAGTCAGTCATCTAGTAAAAAAAAATATAATTAGACTGTTATTATCTTTAATTCTTAGTTTCAAATTTATCGTCTACATCTAAAATTAAGTTATACCTACCTACCAATAGATAGTTAAAAGATCAAAGAATTAATTGCAATAAGCGAGAACAAATCGCAAGCGGTAAAGGGAGAAGCGCCGCCATGTGGAGGCTATTTTACAATATAAATACATAAATAATCATATTTAATTAAAAAAATAACTGCAATATAAACGTATTCCCGTACAACACATAGCCGTGTCCATTAAACAGCTATAACAATTTTTTCATTTCTTTTAGGCTCAATGGGCCCCGGCGTGCCAGAGAATATAACCGTGACCTTCCTCAATCCGACCACGGTCCGAGTATCGTGGTCAACTACTGCGGATCTGGTCGAAAAGTATGACGTCACCTATAAGCCCTCTGATGCCAGGTAAGGGGTCGCAATCTATAATACGCTTTAGCATGGTAATGATGACATTTGTCAAAATGCAAGGACCCATAAGGAGTAGACGGAGCCATCAAGCCGAAAAGTGACGAATGTTAACATGGACCTACTCAAAATGATTGGAAATCATTATTCATCGATAGTGGTGTTATATTGACAAATGTCATCTACACCATTCTACATCAATCGGAATATTTCGATTATTTATTACTTACACAGACTTATTTATTTATTTTATTTTGTAATATCTCTCTCTAATATCGTGTATGTTTTGCTTTGGGCACTATGTTTTCTCTCTTTCTTACATGATAATTTAACTTAACTTATCAATAAGACAAAATATCTATATAATCTAGTTATAATGTATAAATTGTATAACGACAGAAAGGCTTACGATTCATTTTACATTAAAATTCCGGATAAACTGCTCGTAGCAAATGAAAAACGGAACTAAATTCTGAAGCTAAACTGAATACGTTACAGCATTTAAATGGAAGAATCCCCAAGTGGATGATTCTCGTTAATTAATCTACTACAATGCTCTTATGAACATGATACAAGACTGCTTGTTACAAACCAACTGGCCAGATTGCTAATGCATAACTAATAGAGTCTTGAGTAGTACAAAAGTACAAATTACAAATTCTATTCCGTGTACAAATTACGCTTACCACCTTCGGTTTTTTCCACTTAAACAATAACTCGACTGCTCGAGTTGACTTTTAGCATTAAATTCTCTTTTTTTTAGTATAACAAAAATTAAATAATTATATACTTACATATGAGACATTTTTAGGTATAATTTAAATTGCTTTTTGAGTAAAAAATTACATACTTTATAACTCAAAAAACCTCATTCAAAATACTGTTAAAAAATGCAATTTTCAGAGTGCCTTATAAATAGGGAAAAAAGTGTTCAAAGCTCACTTGATTTATTCTGATTATATCCCCAAATAAAATCCGGGATTACCAGTAATAATAAATCAACATGATAATAACACGTTGAGATCTATCCACAATTTATTATCTACAATATTTGAACAATGTTGCCATCAGATAATCCTCGAAACGCAACAGTGTATTATTCCTATCAAAATGGTAATGAGATTGCGCGGCGTCCTTTCTATGGAATACGAGATCGTAGCGACAGATTATATTGACATTAGACATAGTGGTGTATCCAGTATTTTACGTGTCATTGAAAGTGTAAACAATAATCACGGTAATGTGTGACTAAGTCCAATGCTTCCTAGATTAAATGTGAAAGTTTGTAAATATGTTTGGATGTTTTAAGTCCTTCACGCTGAAATTTGACACACAGATTATGTAATTTGCATCCAGGAAGAGGGCATAGGATAGATTTCATCCCGATTGTAGGTTCCCTTGGGATAAGTCCAATATTTTTAACAACTTTCCCGTTGGCGTCTATTAAGAATATAAAAAGTGATTGTTCTGTAGATAAAGTTGCTAAATAAATCGTACATATTTATTCCCTATACTGGTATTTGGTATTGATCTTAATTAATTATACAATTTGTGTTTTATTCAGTTTTTAATTGATTCAAAACAAAACTCTTCCAATATTCAATTATTATGTTTTGAGAGAAAAGTGTTTAAAATTACAACTGCCTCAGTTCTGCCCTTAAAATCTTACAAATGTTGTAACCGAAGAAGAGTGCAATCTAAGAGGTTTTAGCAAAAGGAAAGTAACAGTTATACATTAGACAAAACTTTTATATTAAAACATCTAAATTATAATATCTAGACGTTTACCTACTCCAGACGTCTAAAGTATTTTAACTAAAGCCAGATAAAAACTTCGAGAATAAAATTAAGACTAATCTTTTTAAAGTCTGGAATATTTGTGGCTTTCTACCGACTTCATTATAGTTTTGCAATAAAGCCAGGGATAGACGAAAATAAGGCTGTCTTAATCGTTATGAACACAACAATATCAGCTTAAGGTGTAGTATTTTCTTCAATTAATCATTAAATAGGTAATTTCATAGCCGGAGCTGCATTAATTCTAAGTTACCATGTAGTTTATTTATTTTATTTTATACGAATCCTGCATACTGTTTATGTAAAAGAATTTTCTCGAAACCGTACTTTCTTTAAAGTTATTTTTGATCCACGTGACGAAGCACGATTTTGGCCTTTCTCCTATCAATTATTGAATAAAAGAAAGGTGTCTTTCGGAAGCGATTTATTTCTTTTGGCGTTTTCTTATTCAACACCGCAAAAAACGATAGATTTCGTTGTCATCGTGAGAAGGGAAAATGTATGTAACGTTTACAGATAACATTTTATATTTCTGCAAGATTTCATCCCCTTACATATTTATAAGGATGAACCTTTCGTTTATTTGTTAAGCACTAAATTGAATTATTTTTGACAGGCTGCCTTTTACTGGTATTTTTTTTAAATCATTTTCTGTGATATGAGTGATGCGAGCGCTTGCTGAATTGAATATCAATTTGATCCTAAATGGATTAAAGTGATTAATGCTACCCATTGTGGATTTTGTTTTTTGTAAGCCGGAATATTCTTTTTTTTTCAACGTTCTCACTATTAATGTTTATGATATAACTTTTACAATTTATTATCTTAGATTATAATTAATTCCATCTATAAAGACTATTCCATTCGACAACAGCAACGTTCATATCTGCGATTAATCGCAAGATCTAACCAACGTTAATTTTAAAAACAAGATTTTATATCTTAGATATCCAACACAAGTTGAAAGATATTGAATCCTGTTCACTGCATTAGCAGATTAGTGGAAGTATTCTCCTCAACAATGGCTGAAAGGTAAACAGAAACTACATAGCTCTTACAAAGGAACAAACACAATAGGTGGATGAAATGAGTTCCAATACTTCCAATACAGGGTTCCGACAGGTAATTCTAGTTTGGTAATAGGAAACTTTGTAATGGTTGCCTAATTCAATTGCTCGGCGATTTTGTAAGAGACATCATTTTATTGCCATTTCGAATTGAATAGCCGGAATTCAGTTAATGAATTGATGATCGAGTAAGTGGAGAAGCTAATGCTGGGATGTTTTTTTGGCTTTAGTAACGTAAAAAAAAATGTTTAAGTTTTCTAATTTTTTTATATTTTTCTCAATGCTAGGCTCAGGTCTCCTGTCATAACTTAATAAGTGTAAATTGGCACACCTTTAAGATCTTTATGGTAAACTGTCAAGTGTGCCAAGTTACTATGTTTTTCTTAACCAAAGCTAGTAATAATTTGCTCATGGGCATACGTTTTTGAATATTAAAAGGTGCATGGCGCGTATGAACTTTGAAACTCCGGTTCAGAAAACTAACACTGAAACTTTTAAGCCGCGTTTCCACTATAGACATTTGCCGCGCGACATGATGCGAAATATGTTGTCCAACATGTTGAAAGTCAGCGCGCAATTTTGTTTAACAAAGTTGTCTGTCTACGCATCTAATTCTTGTCGTTAGATGCTCTTGTTCAACGTTGCCGCACATGTTGAGCGTCACGTGTTGCGCGCCAAATGTTATCAAGTGGAAACGCGGCTCAAGCTATCATTCCTTTTACTCTGTTTCTTTCTCTTCCTAGCTCTCTTGTTCCTTCTTCTTCCTGATAGAAAACAACGAAATTGACTCATTGTGCATTAGTTACAGAGTGGTTTTGGAGGTGGCCGGCAACTCTGACGCTGTGATCTTGAGCGGCTTGGAGGCCGACACGCAGTACCAAGTGACAGTCGCTGCCTTGTGGGGCGGCCACAAGTACCGAAGTCGGCCTATTGTCTTCCGCACGCTGGGTAAGGTTTTAAAGCCATTCATACCTTTACTTTAGTATTTTAACCCCTAAGAAGTCATTCCGTAGGACCTATTCCTAGTGACTTAAAAGCCAATTTACAAATGTCATGCCGTGGTAGTAGACACTTTCTTTGAAGTTTTAATCTTTCTTCAAATACTTATTTCTTTCTACTCTCTTTTTGACTAGCAAAATATCGAAGATACCTTTGATGGTCACTAGCAACACAGACCAGTTTTTATCTATTGTCGCTTGTATGCTGGATTCTCGAAATAATAATGTGAGGGCAATACCCGGTAATTCTGTGCAAGAGAAAAAACAAATTAAGTGCTGCCGTAATTTTTTGGTGTTTCTCTTAATTAAGGCTTCATAATTCACATTTACTAACATTGTACCTTTTTGTAGTCTTTTGTTTTTAAATTTAATTTCAGTCTTATTTACAGCTTTGACCGTTTTGTCCTTACGAGTATTCTGTTTATATTTGTAGTAACATAACATGCCATGACAACGTTCAGTTCCCACGAGGTACTGTAACCTTTGTTCTTGAGGGTCGTTTTCATGGTGCACGAGCATAACGACTGTGTGTTGATACTTAGCCGCAGTGCCTTGTAAATGTCATGCTACATACTTTATAGCTTCTGCGTTAGTTTTATACGGAACTACTTTAACGGTTATAGGATTTTATTGAAGCGAAACTCTTTGTGGACTTCTTTAAGTCTGAAGTGGATGATCTGAATTTACGCTCAAACTAGCTGATCCTAGGCCTAACAAATTCATAAACCTAATTCGAATTTACTATCTATTTGCTACCGAATCTTATTAAGCCAAAGATAGGATTAAGGGTTATCAATGTTTGGTAATAATAAGAATATAATAACGAGGATAAGGGATTCAGTAAGTGGAGGGAATGAAAGTGTACGTTAAGTGTAATTGCTAGTTCAGTAATGTAATATAACTCTTTGTTATGGGTATCTTGACTAAGTATTTTGAAGGCCCGTAAATGGTTGAGATTTACAGTCCGACTCGGTAGATGCTAAAATGATTTAAGGTAAAGCTTGATGCAGTGAAATATCTTTTAGGTCACTGTGAAAATACACGTAGTTTTACTAAAATAGCACAGAGTGAAACGCAATGTTTTTTATAGTACTGAATGACTGAAGTGTTTATTTGGTAGTAAATTTAGCTCTCACTCGGGTAATGCTCTGACTTTTAAGGCTATTTAACTAGAATTTTGCTCTCTCGCTGTGGCGAGTCTGAAACGATTTCAAATATTCAGACTGTGGATTTAGTTTGATAGACTTCGCTCGATTTGGTTTGAGTGAAAAATAAAATGTTACTGTTTTATTACATTGTAAACAACAAAAATATATACTTTTTAAATCTGGATACTCTTATTTTCCCACGGCATTACAGGAAAGCGAGGGAGAGCCACTGGAATATAAAATAGTTATCAAAGTATCTTTAAGTATAGCATCGAACTAAAAAAGTCAAATGATTATACTTTAAAACTAGTAGACCCGCCCTCGCTTCGCTTCGGGAAACCTATGCCGAGACGAAAGTAAAAAAAAGGAGCCTAAGTTACTCCTTATTTCATCAGCTACCCGCCAGTGAAAATCAGACGAGCCGTTTCAGAGATTAGCCAAATCAAACAGACAGACAGAGGGATAAAAATTAAAAAAAAATGTTATTTTGGCACGTGTACCTACCTACTGTGTATACATACATACGTATGCATTAAGTAAAAAGCGGTTATTTTAATATTACAAACAGACACTCCAATTTTATTGAGTTGTATAGATGTATAGATAATAAACAAAAGCGAATCTGAATAACCATTCAAACTAAATAAAACTCCATGAATACAGTTCATTCAATGACCAAGATCAAGTGGTATTAAATGATTCATGTAGACGAACTTGGTGGATTTGTCTTGCGTGACAACACTGTAAACGTAAGGATGTCATGCTACCAGTATTGAATTTATACGGACTATGTAACTATGGCGTAAATTATAATAGTTGTTATATAACTCTAAGTCAGCTTTGTTACCGAGTAGGTAACAGTAATCTTGACAGAACCATTTAGTTGAAACTATGTAGGTATGTTGGAAACTTGGTGAATATATTATTAGGTGAGATGAGTTTATTCTAAGCTTGGGCGTCGCTAGCAGATCCCCAAAAGGACTAAGGAGAGGATGGGAAGAAAAATTATAGATAGCTTTTTTGACATCACCAAAATTCTGCTACTGCTAACAAAAAGTTATGATAAGACAATACCTTATATTTCATTAACTAAAGTTATTGTCATAGTCGTAAAAACTTAAACCTATAATTGTTAAGACAGTCTAAGATATTTTATAGTTCTACTTTAACTCTAGCCATAATCAAAGGCAATAAAAGATTATTGCCGCCTACACTGGCCCTCTTAGAAAAGAAACTATAAATGAAGAAAAGTACCTAAGTCTTGAAATAAATTGAAAAAAACTTATACCGTACTTTAGTAACTTTATAGTGAAGTAAAATTGTAGATTATTGCCAGTATGGAATATATAATAATAAGCAGTGATAGCCTAGTGGTTTGAAGGTTGGTCTCCTAAACGGGAGTTTCTCTAATACTTACAAAAAGTTAAGTGCGTATTAGATACTGATTATCACTCGCTACGGTAAAGGAAAACATCGTGAGGAAACCTGCACACCTGAGAGTTCTCCATAAAGTTCTTGAAGGTGCGTGAAGTCTGCCAATCCGCACTAGGCCAGCGTGGTGGACTATGGCCTGTCTCCTTACACTGTGAGACGAGTCCCCGAGCCCAGTAGTGGGACAGTTAACGGTTCTGATGACCAGAATGGAATATATACGAAGTTATTTCCGAGCAGATCTTCATTTTCAATCAAATCAATATCTCATTTCCGGTGCGATTTTTTACAATCCAATCAATCATTTTTTAAAACGTGTTCAAGTCGTTTGAGCTTTCAATCTCGATTCCATTATCGAAGAAGGTAGATACGAAAATAATGTATCATACTGGAGGCTTCATTACAGGAATTTTTGAAGTCAACTCATTAATATTTCAAAGTTATCGTCGCTGTAAGTCTTCTAATTTCTTGGAAATGTAAGAGGATTTTACATAACTTATTTGGTAACTCTTGAACCGTATTAGATACTTGAGATTTTTCAGAGTTTGGTTGTATGAATTTATAATGGCGCAGTAATAGGACATAATAATAATAATAATAGGACAGTAATAGGCGCAGGAAGTAGTGATAGCTCAGCAATTTGAATGTTTATCTCCCAAACTAAACTTCTTAACACAAATCCCAGCATAAACCTCTGAAAAGATTATATTCGTATTAGAAAGTAATTATGAGTCGCTTCGGTGAAGGAAAATATCGTGTGGAAACCTGTATACCTCAGAGTCATCCATAATGATGTGTCAAACCATCCAATCCACACTTACCAGCGTGGTGGACTTTGAACCTAATAGGGGATCAACCTTCAAACAGTACTACTGAATGTTAATTTTGATAACCACTCGCTTAGAGGAATTAGCAGAACCGTTTTCAAAGCGGATATTATTCTTACAAACTGAGGGCCGAGCCACTTAATAATTTATTTTATGCTGAAGATTTATGACTCATTCAAATAATCTGGCAAATCCTACTAGGCAATAAAAGTGAAGTTTGGCTTAAGGCTTAGGTATTTGTATTTATGAAGAGCATACAAGGTAATTTGTATCGTTGTAAGTTTCTTAATTTTATGTATTGATATTGTACTCGTAGAACTTTTTCCTCTCGTTTCGATTTCTTTAATGTTTAATTTGTCAATTCTTTTTCATCTTAATTTCATATACTTTTTTCTCTATTTGGTTCGTATTTGTCTTTTTCTTCTGATTTTATAAAGTTACCTATTTTAAAAAATAGTTTAATTCTAGAAAATTACTTATTATTATATTTATGTTCTTATTCATATAGCAGACAATAAATAAAATATGTCACCAACAAATCCCGTTACCAAGTACATAAAAATCTTCAACATCAGTTTTAATGTTTTTTTACTCCATACTGTAACTAAAAAGAATCGTACCCAGCAGGAGTTGTGTAAGTCTAGAATTTACAATTGCTTACACGTCTAAACTAAAGTCACACACACACACACAAGCACAATGTAAAGTCACAATAAATAGCGTGAAAGTCGTGAGGTAACAACAAAAAAACATTACCAATTTAATCTCCTCTAAATGGGTGCTAATCTTAGTGAAGCAAATACAACCACTATTTATATTAATTTAGAACCTACCTTTACTTATTCCACTGCGTAAGAAATTATTTGCGAAGGCGAACTAATGATTAGTTCATTACTTTAACTCGATTACTTTGGCTCAAGACCTTGACGTATTTAGTCGTTTATAGTACCTAATAGTTATTTTTAATACAGTCTATAATACAAGTATTAAGTAGGTAATGGGTACCTTAACTTTATAACAATAGTACCTAACTTAGAATACAACATGAAAGTTCAAAAATATAAATAGTCTGTGGTTCGACATAATAAACTTGGCAAAATTTCAATAGTAGAGGGACCGTAAAATATTACTTCAACATCTTTATTTACAATTTTCGCCACTACTACTTACTATTTCAATACAAAAAGTGTAAATAAAACTTATCTATTACAACTAAGAAACTCATAACTTTTATTTCACTCTGTATAAAGGCACTTCGCGCCTCGGATCATTAATCATTTGAAACATAACTCTAGTGACTTTTCGTAGAGAAATGAACGTAATATAAAGTTTTTGTGTACACAAAAGTACTCGTACGTACGTAAAGCACTGGTTTTGAAACTTTTTTCATCCACTGCACACTTTGAGATTTAATCATTTTTCTGCCTCCCAAAATTACTTTACAATATATTATTATAAAATGTTCATAATTAATCGTAACTTTTTTTAATAAAATTTGCTATTGCATCACTCCTCAATTTCCTCTCGATAAATATCACCCTATGTAGATTTCCAACGCCTACAAAAAAACGTTATCCTACAATTTGAGAAAGACTGCCCTAAAGCTTAGATCACAAGAAAAAGTTTTATTATTTGACATTGGCTCTTGTATTGTTACATTTTTTAGTTGACCTTACGGAAGAATCTTTTCGCTTTTTCGGTCGGGAAACTAAATACGTAAGTGACAATTGAGTTTATGTTGCGAAATTTTTGTGTAAAATGTAAAAGAATAAAGACCAAATATTGGCAGTCTGCCTAGCGTTTCGGACATTTTTACACAAAAAAAAATAGGTACAGTCAACAGCAATAATATCTGACTTACAGGCAGCAATATCTGACGCTATCAAGCACGTGTACATTAGTTAATTGTATGAAACTCACTGTAAAAAGGATCATTGACCACCTGAACTACCATTATACAATGTAAGGGCGTATAACATAGTCAACAACATACATAGAAAGTTAATTTGGTTCGTAAAAGCACCTGTTGCGTGTTATGAGCTGCATGTCGCGTCTCCCACAGGGTGTCCACGGAAACTACTAATGAACAGTTAAACGCTTTGCGTGCCTGATTTTAATAGTTAGGAAACTTGCGAGTACAATACAATACATTTACTAACGACCCGGTCTCACTTCGCTTCAGGAAACAATGTTTAACAGGGAACAGGTTGAAGAGTCAATTTTGTTACTAAAATTCTTGCGATTCTATTCGTCGTAATGCTTGATATTATTCGTCATATCAAATATGTAAACGTCATCATCATGTGATTGTGTAATCAAAATAAAATTATAATCTCACAAAGCTCAAATTCTGCAACTCATTTAGACGCACATCAGAGTAATGGATATGCGTATGCTTGAAAACCATTTCCCTTCTTGAGAGCTTTGTTGATAATTATTATAAACTCTTGGCATCATAAAACTGTAGTAAAAATTATGGAA
>LGAG01000352.1:545458-581900 GCA_001278395.1 Lerema accius | reverse complement strand
TATATAGTTGCGGCAAGAAAATTCTAATTAGGGTTTCCGAAAATAAATGCTGGAGAAAATATTTGAAAAAAAATTTTATGTCACGGAGGTTATTGTCTACAGGTATTGTCTGTATGTAAATGTAATTTATTTTATATGCATTTTACATACTGAAATGTAATAACCTGGTAGGTTTTATTTTATAATGCAATTTTGTTTATGACGTTCATTAGTGAGCTACTACTCGTAATTCCTATAAGGAAATAAAATAATTGGAATCCGATTTTAAATTAACAGGAAAAAATATATCTCTACTTAGATTATAAATCGTTAGTTGACACAAAATACGAATGTCACATAATGGATAATTTGTATTGCCTATTACGGAATATGCCAAAGAATTCGTCTATTTGTGAACGTTTTCTACACTTTCATGACTGCTTTAGCTGTTAGTTAGGATATTATGTAAAAGCCGGGGACATTCCAGAGGAGTTTCTGTGAGAATCTCAAAGATCTGACAACCCTATTTGGAATAGTTGCGCTATGAAAATTTATTAGGCATCGTGACAGATGAGTAATAGCTACATGAGTATACTAATGGTTACTACTTTACGGCCTTTCCATCACTTACCTTTATAGTTCTTAACTTTGAAAATAACGTATGTTTAAAAAGATCAGTACTTTCATCATTAAATTTCTCAGACCCATATTTGTCGAAAAACGATAAAGTAAGGTGAGGATCTGGCATAACAAATAAACTCATTTTCGCCTTTATAACATTATCAGGATTTATTGTTATTGGTGCTAGAATATTTCGCCATTTTCACAAGATGAAATTGACAGGAATAGTCAGAAAGACCATTTATTATATACTAGACGATGCCCGCGGCTCCGCCCGCGGAAAAGTCGATAAACAAAATATTGATTTCGTTCCAAGGGAACCTATAATCGGGATAAAATGTATCCTATGTCCTATTCCTAGATACAACCTATCTGTGTACCAAGTTACAGCTTAATCCGTTCAACGGTTAGACCGTGAAGGAGGGACAAACATCCAAACATCCAAATATCCAAATATCTTTACAAACTTTCACATTTATAATATTAGTAGGATTCTAGTCTCATATCCGAATATCTACGAGATCTTCTATTGCACCACGCAGATTCATTTCTCGTGAACGTTTCGTTTTACGTGTCTAACAAAGTGAGCTGTAAACTTAAGTTTATGTCGCATCTATCTGCAGGTCGTTACAATAAAACGGAATGGAGCGAACCGACGTATGACATTTTCTAATATTGCTCTGAATGTCCGAAAGAGGATTTGGTATCTGATGTTGTAAAGATTTATTTGCACTATCTTTGTGTGGGTTAGAATTCTTTATTACTTGTCCGATTAGACTTTTAAATGTTGTTATAGGTTGTTACGGATGATAGAATTTATCTATTTTATCTATAGCGGAAGGTGTCTATGCTTTGGTTTTAGTAGATTTCGGAGACTGTTAAAAGCCTAAGTTTATATGGTGTAAAATTTGGAGATTGGAACAAGAACTTAGTAATTGCATTTTTAAATTTCTTAATGGTATGAAAAATTTGTGATCTTTTAGTTACTTACTTTTGTTTGACTAAAGCTTACGCATTACTTGCATCCTCCTTCTAGCGCAGTCGACAGTTTTTCGTACCTATATTATGTACGTACATATATTTTTTATTTTTCTCTTAATAACTATCTAGTTCTTCTACTCCATTTACAATCGGATGGATATTGTGATCACCCTTACTTTCAATAGAAAAAAAACTAATTCTCCATGCATATTTATGACGTAATATCATGATAACATGACGAAAACACGACTGTAAAGTTAAACAACCTTGTCTTCGGTGCTTAGTTACTCGACGCATGGAAATTATATAACAGGTTTCGAATAATACGACGAGTTTCATGACTGTTTTGCACGCGAACGAGCTCATTGGTGGAAACTAGTGTCTAATTTTCATAGTGATGTTATTCATTTGAAGCTGTTTAATATTTATTAGTAATGGATTAATGGTCTGAACAATCTAATATTGCATTTTGAAAATGCTACTGAATATGTTTTGGTCGATAATTTTAGACTAAGCGCGGACTAGGAAGCCAGGCTGCGGGAGCCAAACGAACATACAATAATAATGACGTTCTATGGATACTCGCTCACATACGAACGAATTCCTCAAATATTTCGGCTCCCATTTCCTGGTTGCCTAGTGCGCGCCTAGTATTAGTGTCGCAGTTAGTAATGAATAATTGCATCGGAATACGCGTATGATTTATGTTGTTTACCAAAAGTTAGTACACCTGTTAGCTCCATTTTAAACAAAGTACAAATTGTTAAAACATTCGCGTTGAGTTTTATAATTACATCAAGTAGGGATGTTGTGATTTAAATGTTACGTAACCATATTAGGTACGGACTTGTTTTGAAGTTAAAGGTAGGGAATTTTCTTATTTAGAAACTAGATTAGAAGTAGTATTATTTTTACTTGGTACTTTAGTAGTACAAAGTTAATGACACCAAAAGAAAAGTAATCATAACCTTATTTGTAAGCTGTCAAGATTGATAAATTGGGAGTTCTAAATAGCCATCAATTATCCATTGGGTGACGTTGACAACCAAAACTTTTGTACCTATCACGTTGTAATTAATGTCACATTTCTATGAGGAATATGGTTATCCATCTGGCTTATGTAAACTTCGAGATACGTTGCTCATAGTTATACAAAGTTGAATATGCGGGTTTCCCTTATCTTAGAATAAGTTTACTCAAGTTAAATATTCCTTTTGATAAATATAAAAGGTTGAATATACATCGTTTTCTAGTTGCCACATATCGCGATTTTGCGTTTAAAGCGATTCTGTAGCGCATTGATAACGCGTATTCCCGCAGCTAAAAGAAGCATGTCTGTCCGAGCTATAAAAGTAATTACATATTAAAAACTTATTCGACTTACTAACGAAAATCTGTGTAAGTAATTCAGATTGTTTTTTTTTACTTGTAATATAGTTAGCTACTATCAAAATAGGATTGAGGTTAATAACCTCAGTGTTTTAATACTGCTCACAGGCCGAAATGTTTTAACGAGAAACACCTGAGACTAAGCATAACGTGCAAAGCATAAAATCTTTAAAGAGTTTATTCCTATTAGCGGTCACCCATCAAACAACTGAAGATGCCTAGTCAATTATATTATTGGCTTAAAGCCCAAAGCTATGAGCATTTCATTGCCACCAAAAAATCGCATACATTAGCCAAGCGTCATTAAACGATAATTATCATGGTTGTGAAAGGCCTAAAACCCGAATCACCGACGTAACTTTAATAGCCAGTATTCGCCGTAATCATACGACGCACTAAAACAGAGAATGCGTATTCCCCGTTCCCGTAAAACGGAATCCCTGTGCGCTCGTAACGGAATTCCGATTACTATCTACATGATTGCGTAAATATAAAAATGACGTAAAGTTCACGACGTTTCACGATTATGATGCGAATAACCGTTTCTTATTGCCTGCTTGGGTTATCTTTCGTATTTGAATGAGGTTGGTCCCGTTGGTGTTCAAATTCAAGTATCGCGGTTATGGATAATGGTTTGTTTTGTTTTACAAGTCACTTTGTAATATAAAAGAAAGTATTCGGTCGAGCGTGATAATTTGGACAGAAGAGTTAGTAATTGTTTTTCATGAAGTTTCTTAAAAATTTGGATACTCTTTACTTAAGAAAATCCGGGTCAAATTGCATTAACTGGTTTACAGATAAATGGAAAAGTTTATTTTAAATCGCTACTTTTGTCTCTTTACTTTGCAACTTTACTGCAAAGCGGATTTAAATCAGTTCGGTAGTTTGAAAAAAAAACGGCAATAATGGTTGCACAAACAAACAAATTAAAACACAACCTCTAACTCTTTACATACGAGTAGATATAATACAGTTTCCGTTCCATTGTAGATAAAAATAGATAAATAAATAAACCTGACTCAAACAACACACATGAAGGGTATCAAACGTATCATAATGGTAACTTTACAAAAGAAATATGCTTTGTAACGTTATATTTTTACCTTGTGTAGCCTTTGAAAACCATTAGCCAAATAATGGTCGCGTTATTTTTTATGAACCTCAGTAAATCCTCTGTGAAATAAAACTGAGACTGAGTAGGGTACTGTGGGTCTGGGTTTACCTGGATTTTTCCTAGTATGGGGGATGTCCGGTAAAAGTGTCCGGGGAAAAAGCCGGACATTATTTGTGTTTGGAAAATGCTGGTCAAATGTAAGATAGATAAGCAGCTCAAACAAGTTATTGATTTTACATTTATTTTTAGTTTGAGGTCGGTTGTAAACAAAGCAAAATAATGTTAGTTTAACTTGTAGGTGCTGTAGTAAAACCACCAGGTCCGAACGATCTTTAAGCAAGGCCCCGAAATTTTAAAACTAAGATTTGGTTAAAGGTACTGAGGATGGATAGACGTATAGGATATAAATACCTCTTAAGAGATTTGAATTTAATATTATGAAATTCAAAAAGTATCTTTTTTCCATTGCACTTTAAACATCCAGGGTAAACTACGTATTTGTCCATAAT
Source organism: Lerema accius (assembly GCA_001278395.1). Taxonomy (NCBI): domain Eukaryota; kingdom Metazoa; phylum Arthropoda; class Insecta; order Lepidoptera; family Hesperiidae; genus Lerema; species Lerema accius. The sequence goes on along the minus strand of LGAG01000352.1, from coordinate 577,307 downwards.
GTCCGGGGTTTACGAAATTTTTGACAAGTTTAGGTTAAGATGATGGCAACCCTTACTCTAATAGTAAAGATTTTACGAGCTTTGCTATATTCTAGATACCTCATCCAATGTTTGAATTTAAATTATAATACGAGTAGTTAGGTTTCTCATTCTATTACTGTTATCATACTTTATATTGCTTTGTTCATACTTACCAATACGCGAGAATTTTAGGACTTTAAAAAGTAAAATTTTGAAATTGTATTTAAAAAATTTCTTATTCGAAGCCAATCGAAAATCATTCATACCCCATCGCTAGGCACAACACTACTTTTGTGCGTTAGTCTTGGTGTTAGTTTGACGTTATAATAACATAAAAACCATGGCTTACCTATAATTTAAGCGGCCTGTAACTTTCCATTTACGGGAACCCTAATTAACTTACGCGTGTCCTCGTCTACGTGAATTATTGACGACTCGTAAGTCGGTCACCGAACCAATCCACTTTCAGCTAAGCTGTGGCTGTGACGTAAATGATATAATTGATTTTGTTTTGTTTTTCGATAAATACCTTTTTTGTCAAACGCGTCAAATGTCCGCTTTTTTGATTTTGTTTTGTTTTTCGATAATTTTTTTTTTGTCAAACGCGTTATATGTCAGCTTTTTCACTTGTTTTTTTAACTAGAAAGGCTTTCAGTTTTTACCCTACTGCGAATGGAGGGTAACCGTTTTTGATATGTTTGTCCATTTGTTGTGTACCATCCATTGTGTAATATGAGTCCTAAAATTTTTCTCCTATATCTTTTAAAAAGTTTTAAAAAGTACGTTAAAATAAAAGGTTACCCGCAATTTCACGGTTAATTCTTAAAAAAATATTTGTTAAAGTTGCCAGCTTGTTGCTATACCTACCATTTTAAATAAACTGATCGCACTGATTGGTCCAATAATTGAATTCTCTGATTTGTTAAACTAGTTTGCTAACAGTATGAAAACTGCAACCGCCCGAACGTTTTGAATGATTTCCAATACTGTCGACAGTTTAATGACCGGATAATCCGTTCAGACAAAACTCCGTTAAAATGTTTAAAGTGCAATTTTATCGAGCAACAGTTTATTTTTTTACTGGTCACATCGAGTTATGTATGTATACAATGTATGTTTGAATGTTTATTAGTTGTCCTTACTCCTGAACTTTTTTTTATATTTAACTATAATAAGACTGCCTGCTATGTGATCAAAATTCGACTATAAATCATTTAGTCTGGAGGATTCATTGAATGAACATAATGGAAGACGTTACAGTGCCATCTAGTCTACAGAAAAAGAACCTAATTTTAGAGACATCTAGGGAACATGTAGGATATCGCCATTTTAAGAAAGATTGAGACTGTATGAGTTTCAATTTATTTTATTTATTTCATTTATTTATGATAATCTAAAAGTGGATATTTTTTGCAAAGTTAAACCCTATATTTATTACAAGTAATAATGATACGAGTACGTATTAACACGTTCCTATAACAGTCTCTCGTTCATCAAAAGACACATTAAATTCCGTCTTGCTTTTAAATACAACCATAGCTTTGACCAACGACATTTCATTTTTAATGTTATTTCGTACAATGTAAAATATTTCAAAAAAGTTACGAGTGCACTTATATTTGTGACGCATTTTAATAACCTTAATGGAACTGGTGGCATATGGCATTCAAATAACTTTCTAGTAATTAAAAGTAGCTGTTTTAAACATGACGATGTTATAATGGATGAGTTCGGTTATGGTTTTGACTGCGATGACCTTAAATTATTGTAGGATTACACTAGAGTATGGTTACTTATTTCCTCCTATCTGGTGGACTAACGACCTAAAGAAGACAGAGGGCATTCGCTTAATGCAGAAGGTTCAGAACCGATCGGACTGGCACAAGCTAGAAGAGGCCTTTGCCCAACAGTGGACCTTGAAATGATGACGGATGATAATTACTTATTAGGGGTAATTTACTATTAAAATTTACTTTTACATAATATAGAGAAAATACAATACTTAGTTATGTAATATCTGTTGAATTATTACTTATGAACAGCCAATTTATCTACAATTACATATGGTTTTTACGCTCAAAGTAAACGCCTATCTTTCACCCAAGAAATAAACAAACTGATGGTTAGCCAATAAATTTTGCTCCGTCGAGGAAAACGCCACTTAAACGAAACGAGTTCATTAACCACTTGACCTAAGCCAACAGTCTTTATAGTTTTGCTCAGCTATTAGCAGCGATTTAATGCCCTTTGACTGACGTATGAAATCTTAATGCAGTTCAGAGTCTGTTGTTTGAGGATTAAATACTTAACTTCTGTAAGTAAGGTTTCGTGTAACATTGTATACGTTTTATTCCAAACTAGATGATATCTGCCACTTTAGCCACACAAATGTAGTTTCACAAAAAGTACTGGATCTTTAGGGATCGTATTTCCAGAATTATGTCGTGACTGTCACGTTTACGTCATCCCAAAGGAACCTGAAATCGGGTTAAGATCTTTCCTATTTCTATTCTTGGACGTGATCTATGTGAGCCCAATTTCATTTCCTTTTCCTAACAACAAAGATAACCTTAACGTCCAAATATAACCAACCAAACATCTAAACATCTTCACAGACTTCCAGATAAAAGGAAAGTCAAAGGCTTCTTATTGTGTACAGTATTGAATGTTTATGTTTCTTCTTTAGCCGCTAAACTTTCAGTCCTTATTACTCAAAATATCATCTTGTGATAAACAGCAGATAATTAATGAACAACAGACAACGTAACTCTTGTTTTAAACATTTTGTTAAGCACATGACCACATGTTAGTTCAATAAAGATCCCTTTCAATCTTCTCTAATGATAGGCAGGCGTGTGCAGATTCTATAATAACAACCACTTTCCCAAATGGAATCTAGCATGCAATGGGTCGATAAACATGACGATATTGAGGCTCAGATTAAACTAGTTTCCTTATTCTGATAGATTATGATGAAGTCTAAAACTATTGAAGAAGTAATGAAAATGAATAGCTTTAATTTATTAATGGCTACTGGATACCCTGTCTCCTTTAGTAATAAATTAAGGACTTAGTGGGGCATCTAAGTCAGTCAAAACTTTTTAACTTGATACGAATGACAACTTATGGTCACAATCGGCACTGAAAGGGTTAAGACGCCTCTTTAGTACTCGATATTTTTTTCCACAAGAAGTTAACTTTTTATTTTTTTTTTCTCGTATAGGTACGTCAGTGTAAATTCATTCCATGTCAAGTTCTGGATTAAAGTGTTTAAAAATACCTTACTAAACAATATTTTTTTTTGTAATATTGTTGATAAGGTGATTAGTGTAAAACCGAGCTATCTATATTATGTCAAAGATAAACTTAATACTGAATAGTACTCGCTTAAGATAGAGCAAATCAGTTAGACCATTACTCTTTTCATCAGGTGATTTTTTCTAAGATTTACTCAAAGCCTTAAGATTGAATACGAAGATTTTCATGATTTATCAACGACTTAGTTTTATCTTGGAAATGTTTTACTGTTCGAAAATTGGTCAAAGTCTAGCTTAAGTGAACTCGATATTTTAGAGTTACTACTAAATTCCTTACTAATGAATATGCTACTTTTACGAAAATGCAGTTGAAAAATTTTGCCAGGATACTTTATAGAGAAAGTTAAATAAAAATAACCCTTGTCTGACTGAATTTTGGGTTGACACTTTGATTGCTTCTTGAGGGTCTTAATCAAACATTTCAATCCGTTAGGGTACGTGAAAGGATATTAACGTCGTCTTTCCGTTTAAGAAAAAACCAGGAAGCCTACGATAAAGCCCTGGTCAAACAGACATGTGACAGAAAGCTCGCCGAAACATTTACATAATAGTTGTACATGTACAAGTTTTCTTCTTAATTTTCTTCTTTTTAAATAATACCCTTGGTTACTGACGTCTATAAGCAACGCTGACCACTGAATATGAAGATAATTCATCTGTTCGTTATAGTCGGGCCATTACAAATGTGTAAACTACATCATCAATCATTTTATCATATCTCTCGTTCACACTTATAGGTACGAGTATATCGGAACTCTTGCACGAATCTGCGACCATAGTCCATCCTTTTGAAGTTTTGTTTTATGACGTTGTTTGCACGCTTGTAATGGCTCTACTACTCGTATAGTCAGCTAGGTACAAATAAAAGTTCCTCCGATCAGAGATAGAAAAAATGTTCAGGAGGAACTTTAAGCAGCTGTTTCATTTGTCGTTGATCAGATGCTATCACCAACAGGGAATAATGGTAGTATCTCAAAGGTCGTCCCGCCGAAAATAAAATGTCTTGACGTTTATATACTGTCAATATAGCATTCATTCTTAGCCACATCCCTAATTCTAAGTCGTTTATTAAAATACCACGATTAATGCCACTGTTATGGATTACGTCACGCTATTCATTCATTATGATACATAAAGTATTGTATAGTACATTATTCTAGCTTAATATAATTAAAGCCGGTAAGCGTGTTCTAATTGCAAAATGGCATTTCATAACTTAACATGAATTATTTTCTTGAAAAAAAGTGATACTAAATTTTTTGGATACCAAATTGTCTTGTAAAAAATTTTACTTAATCTTTACCCGATTGCTTAAGAATGAAAGCAATATTTTTTGGGCGTTTTATGTATGTATGACGCTCTCCAGTCTTAAGAGAATTACACATTATGAGATATCATTGGATTTGCTTTCATTATGTGAATAGACTTCGTAATTTTTTAACATTAAATGTTTAGAAATCGGAGAACTTTTGTTTTTTTATTAATTACTTGAAGTAAACATTTGGAACGATCTGTAATAGGGCTGATGCTTTCTGATTATTTTAAATAATTACTTAAACCAATCGGTCATTCCCCTTCTTCAAAGTAGAATGAAGAATTAATTAATGTAAAATATGTGTTTCACCAACTTGTCAGCAATATTTCGGTCAGTAATTTATATAATGCGATATGAGGTGTACTTGCATTAATTAATTAAGAAAAATGTAGGTCCTTTGTTATAGGTACACACATATTTCTCTGTATTATGATCCACTTAAATGGGTTGTGACAATAATTATAGGAGCAATGAACCCAGTAGATGGTGCTGCTGTCAAAATACTTTGAGGTATTAGGTAAACTTTTAGAAATATTAAAAAATTTACCAAAGTGAGAAGAATACCAAAGGTGTATAAAAACTGAAGATCACGAGTACCTGATTGTAAAACTAAGAGATAAAATATGTTGCAGAACAACTTCTACATGGTCTGCTAGTTTAAATAAAACCTGTTGATTGCCAGTAATTGCAATTAAACCAAAAACTCATTTCATAAAAATCCATGCATTTCATTGAAGTGTTTGTAAGCATAATACTTTATTCATACTTTTCCAGTTTTCATGGCGATTCATAGAACAATCATTACAGTAATAATGTAGACATTTTGCTGAATAAATGTTGCTTCATCAACGTAAATAAAACATTCGTTTCGGAAATCAGCGGTCGGAAATAGGACGGTTCATTACGCTCCCTTCATAAAATATTTAATACGATAGGATTGCTGATTTATACCGTAATTATAGCAAATGTAAACATATTTCTTTCTTGAGTCGAGTAGGCAAACAAGTGGACGAATTAAATCACGGTATAATGATCTAGGGGTTACATGTATAAGTTTAACCTTACCGTGCTATTTTGTCGTGAAATTATCATAACGTTGATACAGCCTATCTATCTTCATTATTCCATTATTATAGATCAGTGATAACTAAGTGGTTTCCATGTTGATCTCTTGAATGGGAGTTACTGAGTTCAAATCTCGGCACGCATCTCTAATATTAAAAAAGTTATCTGCGTATTAGAGACTAAATATCTCTTGCTAAAGGAAACCTATACATCTAATTCTCATAAAATGTGTGTGTGAAGTTTGCCATTCTGTAATTGACCAGTGTGGTGGACTATGGCCTGTAACCCTCACATTGTGAGAGCAGGCGGAATAACCATAGTAGGTATATCTCCAGATACAAAATGTAACAATTTTTTGCTACAGTATTTTTAATCCACAAGTAGGTACGTGTTGAGCAAACTTTGAAAAGTAATCTACATAATAAACACAGAATTCTATTACATTCCTTTGTGAAGTACAAACATGCATACTTAACGAAGGAAATTATCGTCATCACGGGCCACTGAGCGGCGCGCGTTAATTGTTTACGTAGCGTTTGCATATCCCATTTAATTTTGACTATATTGAAATTTTACTTCATTTAAATAGTGCTTATGTTTATTCATACGCAAAAAGGTAGCCTAGGCAGTGCTCGGCAACCTGTGGTCATTTAAAAGAGCCAAATAATAAATTCACAATTTAAATTAATTTAAAGAGCCATCTTTTATAACATAAACCTTGGCTCAGTAATAGGTGGATTCAAATTACACTCTTCAGGTAATTTGTACTAAGTAGTGTCTTACGTCAAATACAGAGGATAGGGAATAGTGTAAGTCAGAGTTCCCCATACTCTTTATAAAGTTAGTTCACAGTGACAAGTGAAGTTTTACAAATCTCAGGTCAAAGTAGACTACGAATTAACACCTTAAATTGTAACCTGACCTCAACAGTGCGACTATAATCTGAGATTGCATTAGCCAACGTGGATAATTATGATTTAATACAAGCAAACACGCTAATTATTAATAAACGAACCCTAAATTCAATGACATCATTGTGTAATTGTAATGAGCATACACAATTAGCAGCTTTATCAAATAATTGATGCTTCATTACGATTGATAGGTATGGCTATATCATGTTCAGTTAATTGAATGTCATCTACGAGTAATGGCCTCGGATCTACTCGAGTTAAGTGAGATTAGGGTTACTATCCACTAAACTAATCGAGTGGGGATAATACTCGTATCGAATTATTACGCTTCTTTATAAATGTCTCTATATAGGTAAGAAGGTTTTCAGATTTTACGTAAGAGGCATCGATAGATTAAATAAAATAAACATTGACGAAAAAATATAGACTGGGACTTACTTTTCAAATGATAACGTTTCCCGGTACATTGCTCGACAGGCCGTGCTCTGTGACATACGTCAAATCGTTAAAAAAGTACAAAAAATTACTTAATTTTTTGGTTCTGAAGACTCAGTCAATCCATTTTTTGCTCTGAGAAAATTATAAAAGTGACGTGCATAAGTATATCATTGACACCCATATGGATATTTAGATTTTTTTTAAAACGTGATGGCGTCAACGTCTTATAGGTACCCAAGTACCTATCGTATTAGAATATGTACTAGTTTTGCCAGTTGTACCGTATTTTATTATGGTTAGTATATAGTATAATACTGTCGGGTGGCGTTGAAAAGGCGTTATTTACTTTGAAAGCTTGCATACCTTTTAAGTTAGATAGTCAGTTAATTAATCATACCTAGGTTCTAGGTTCTAGACTATTCCATTACAACCTTGTTATTTCATAACTTGATAATAATGTTGAAGTTGCTGCAATATCACAGCTTTTAGATTTTAATGTTTAATGACACTAGTCGTGTATGTCGTAGGCTTCAAAAAACAGCTTAACTTCATGTTATGTCTGTTTGTAAGATTTTTTTTTAATGTTATTTGTATCAGTTTTTATTCAGGTTACGAAAGATCTTGATTGTATCATCGTGTTGAAGATTATTTTGCTGATGAAATTATCAAGAGACTTAAGTCCAAGGAGTCCGTAGCTTAAACGAATTCAAACTTATTTATTTTTAAAATAAAAGCCAGAGTCGTTTGGCAATCGCCATTCGGTGAACGCGTTGCTTTAATTATAAATCACATAGAAATATTAATTTGCTATTGCTTTTCGTCGCTACATGATATCGTGCTTTGAACATTTGCCGTCTATAGGCTCAGCGCTTCTAATACCCGCGTCAAAGCGCTGGCGACTGACACTAACAGTTTCCACCACCCACTAAAGAGGATTTAAGAGACTATCCTCATTCCATATACAGTCGTAAAATTAGCGATATCTAAGCCCATAAAGAATTAACCAAATGATAATAATAAATCAATTTCAAGATTTTCAAAATTCATAGTTACTGACATAGGAGTAGATCAAGTAGGCAACCCATTGGTTAGTGAAGTTACAATTTCAAATTTTAGAACTATCTAAATTAAGTTCCACGATCTAGTTCTACTACCCTACTAGTTTAAGTACGTTGCTATAACGGTATCGTGCGCAGGACGTATGCTGTCTACTGGACCGTTGCTTCCAATACCCGCGTCGGAGCGCTCGCGACTGTGGCTGTCAGTTCGCGCTGCTCCACGCGGCTCCTGACGATGCCCACGCCAGCTAGCGGAGCCCTGCCCGCGCTCGATCGCGGGCTTGCCCCCACTGCCAATGCCGCTGTGTCGGCTGCGACCACCAAGTAAGCTGTAGCACGCTTACGAGTGTTGCGAGCCGCATTATCGCTATACACGAGCTGCGTACTAGTGATTCTCATTTGTTTTTTATAGACGATTTGGCTTAGATTAACAGCTTGGAAGATGGAGCGTCGAATAATTGAGGTCTCGTCCTTGTTAGTTTTTGTTGGAGCAATTCAATTTCAATGTGGAGTATTGTTGAGAGAAAAAGGGCCTACTAACTTTCTGTATATCAAAGTTACACAGTTTTCTAAGTCATGAGCTCGGATTGATGGTTGGAGTACATATTTCAGAAGTAAAAAGTAATGCATCTTCGGTTTCCACTTCGATGTTCATTATAAAGAAATCAACAAATTTCTACACTCCATCTTTCATTCTCGTCAATCTAAGTCTTTATTGCTACGGTCGTCTTCTGTTTTCTATTATTTCCTTCCTTTGGACTAGCATGAAGGACCCACTCATCAATCGGCAATATGAGCAAGACATTTTTATAACATTTCATAGCGTGCTACATGCAGTTAAGTGAAGCATGCTCCATTTTTGTCATGGCCGTGAACAGCTTCAGCGCTATTTCTGGCACTCGTAAGTGAATCGTCTGTGGGATCCATTTGTAAATCACTAGTATGACAAAGCTTTGATTTAATGTACACAGTAGTTTGTTAGCACAATATGCTCGAATTGACGCACACACATAAACCTATTTTTACTGAAGCGTTTTACGTGCACCGGCTAGAAAGTGCCTATCTACTGTTTATCGAAAATTTTATATTAAAAATGTATATCAAATTGTTTTCATTGTGTAATAATTGCCAGATTTTTTATATCTCTTAGGGTATAAACAAAACCGTTTTTAAGTTAAGATTCTTTTAAGAGTTCAAAGATTACTGTTAAAGGATCAATCTAGACAACCGTTAATGCAAAGTTAATAAAAAGAAACTGGTGTCAAGTAGATATATTTAACAAAATATAATATTAATATTGAAGTATTAATTATGTATAAGGTTCATTGTTCGAAAAAGGAATCATAATGTTTCAACTGGATAATCCCGTCTGGAGTATTAGAAATTCTACGATAGTGGAGCAGTATTGTTAATCTTTTTGTCATGTAGCGTTTACAAAATCTAACAAGGGTAACCCCAAGAACCTTGAAGCTTTAACTATTAGTTTTAATTTATCATTGGAACTTCCGCCTACTACACAAAGGAATTGTGTAGTATGCGGAACTACTCTATTTAATAAAGTATGAGTATAAGTAAGGTTTAATGGGGTTTAGTTCTGTGCAAATTTTAGATCAAAATTCAGTGGTGCATATTTCCATATACATTTTTTAAGGTGCTTTGAAATAGCACATTTCCTACTCACTCCTGTTAATAACACAGTAGGTAATATCTTTTTAAATGTTTATCATTGACTAACTAATAAGACAAACTTAGAAGTAATATCTATTAGCCACGTAATTAAAATCAGTTTATTCAATTAACCTATTACTATGGGTCGACTTGTACTATTTGCGCCACATGTGATTGTATTTGTGCCCGAGTGAATGTGTAATTGTGTCTATGTATCGTTAATTCGAGCATATTGTACTCAAACAACTGATTACATTAGATCTAATAATGTGTATCACGGGCAACGGCACGAACCGCTACTCCGCACGTTTCGTTACATGGTTTTGCACCGGTTTCTAAAATAACACAAAATGTATATAAATATAAAAAAATCTTAATAAAATAAGATTATGTGACTATTTTTGACAACAAAGAAACAAAAACATACTTATTATCAAGCTAGTGTACCGGTGTTCATCGGCTGATAAAATTTAGGGTCTTCATAATCGTTTATAGCAAATGATGGGTGTTCCATCTTTTCGCAGTGCAATGTAAACAAAAGTGGTCTATGGCCACCTTTGGTAGCCATATAATAGGTAGTATATACTCGTAGCGAGCGGACAGCAGAAGGAGAAAAAGATGGGGACGAAGCGGCATGTAAGTGGTTAATATCGGATTTTGAGTTCACTCATATTGACGCATAGCAATGGTCTGGTGGAGCGATACCACAAAACAGTTACAGAAAGTATTTTTCTATTTTAGTGTTAGTGGATTCAGATGCAAGATACCGATAGTTACTTCTCGTCTGCTGATCAATAATGTAGATTTTTTTTGTAATTTCAGCTTGTCACAAGCCACAGATGCGATGGCATAAAAACCCTTAAGGGATGTTCGTTGATTGTCTTGTTAGCGCGTTCCTATCTAATCTGCATAATCTGCATCTGCATAATAGTGATGTCCACCTGTAACCACATAATATTATAATGAAACAATCTCGTCAACTCTTTTATCGTTTACAATTAAAATAATCCAAACATTGTATTTTCTGCAAAACATAACAGCGTTTAATAAAAGCACCCAGCACAATACGATTCGTTTTCACACAACTATTATATTTTGTTCAATATGCAAATAATAGAATTGCTGTCACTGAAACATAATATTTGATTTTTGCTGTGTGAAGCACTGTACAGTACGAACAATTTTTATATTTATATAATTCTGCTTTTTTTACATTTTTTTAATGGAAATAGCCAACAAATGAGAGAGCCACTGGATGGTAAATGGTCATCGTCGCTTATGGGCTACTGTAATATCAAAAACATCATTGATAAATACTTTGACCATAAAAAAGAAGAAAGAAAGAAAGTACTGGCTTCATAGCCTCTAAACTTGCCCATGAATCATTTGGTATTGGCTCTAACTCGCCATCAATTCCCAAAACAAGTGTTGATATTAAATATTATTTTTCGCAATACAAAGCATGTAAGTTCAATAGATCCTAGTAACCTACATATTCTATGAAATAAGGAAAGGTTAACGAAATACAACGTACACGTGTTACAAAAATATAATGATTAAGCATTTTTGTAATCTACAATAGATTAATTGATCATGACATACAAGGACGACAAAAGGGACCATGACAAAGTAAAAATATTTTCATAACGACTAATATGTTTAACTACTAACCCGCCCTCGTTTTACTTTAATAAATCTACATAAGTTTTTAAATGTACAATATTTTATCTAACACTAGGTAGGAACAGATTCATTCCAGAGATAGTTTTGTAATGTAAGCTACCAACCATAGAAATATTTACAGAGATTTGTTGATTTCTGTGTCATTTCCGAAGCCTATCAAAAGTAACACGAAAGAAATGTCCAGTTTACAGATTAAATCCCATTACAGATTTGTTAATACACTACTTTTCGCCGACTATTTTAATGGTAGTTTTTGACGGCCCGTTATAATTTAGCTCCAGCTCAATCATAGTTATGCCCCGTCAACTAATTCAGTGAAGCAATTTTCGTCATGTGTCATAGCAATTCACTAATCTTCAATAGGGGATGCGTGTAGTTTTAATTAATATTCTAATCTATTCCACCACACGCATCTTTATAACCTTCGTCATCTGTCTACAGATTAATCATCATCATAATCTCTGTTGAAATTGCTAGAATATTTCATTTTTATTTACTGCTTCAGTAAACGTAGACTTACAAACATAAGTCTAATGTAGACTTTTTCAACGGAATAGACGAAAAGATTACTATACAGTAAATTGTAGGTATCATTTTATATGGCTGCATATCTCTCGAAGTTTGAAACTAGCTCCGCTAGTGCACCATCCGTGAGTTAAAACGTCGTAACATAAGTTATAAGCAGTCAGGGCTTAGGAATTTGTTAGCTAATGGGCCTCAAGTTATGTCTGAAATTTCGGGCAATAGCGTATTTATATACGAATCGGCGTGCCGTACAAAACTTTCTCATACTAAAGGCTAATATTTTTACCCACGACGGAACGGAAATGGATTATGCATTTAGGGTGTTTGTTTTTTTGTGAAATACTTATGTCACGATTTTTCTCTAGAACTATTGGACCGATTTAGATACGGTATTCAGTGAAGGATATGTGAGCCACCGGTCCTTATCATTACACAACTCCTTATCATTACACAACTCCTTATGATTACACAACTCTTGATCACTACACAACTCCTTATCATTACATTAATCCTGTTCATTATACAACTCCTTATCATTACACAACTCCTTATGATTACACAACTCTTGATTATTACAGAACTCGTTATCATTACATAACTCCTGTTCATTACATAACTCCTTATCATTACACAACTCCTTATGATTACACAACTCTTGATCATTACACAACTCCTTATCATTACATAAATCCTGTTCATTATACAACTCCTTATCATTACACAATTTATGATTACACAACTCTTGATTATTACACAATTCCTGATCATTACACGCCTCCTAATCATTACACAACTCCTTATCATTACATAACTCCTGTTCATTACATAACTCCTTATCATTACACAACTCCCGATCATTACATAACTCCTGATCATTACACAACTCCCTTATCATTACACAACTCCTGTTCATTACACAACTCCTTATCATTGCACAACTCCTTATCATTACACAACTCCTTATCATTACACAACTCCTTATCATTACACAACTCCTTATCATTACACAACTCCTCATGATTACACAACTCTTGATCGTTACACAACTCCTGATCATTACACACCTTCTGATCATTACACAACTCCTTATCATTACATAACTCCTGTTCATTACACAACTCCTTATCATTACACAACTCCTTATCATTACGAAACTCCTGAATTAAGGAAGTAGCAATGTTTTGGGACTATGTATTTAGGCAAAGAGCTATCGAAATGGGGCAAAGGCGGTCAGTGTTAATTTTTTAAATTACAAATTCAATAAGGCTTTTATATTATTCAAACTTTATTTGAATACAAAATAAAAAGAGCTAGGAAAATACGAAAAATAACAAATTGCACGTCAATATTTCAAACTCATTTCCGTAGAATTGAAAACATACGAATGTAAATGTTACTATCGGCAAACATAACAGAACTCAAATCATTTTATGTTCAAATAAATTCATTTATGAGCATGAATATAATTATTAAACCAAGAAAATCCGTCGGGGGCTGCCTTTACCTGCCGTGAGTTGAATTTATGATAGTAAAAATCATATTGGGTACATCGGAAACACAAGTAAAAGTCACTGCCAATTTTAAAAGGCAGCTCTCGGGGTATTTTCTTGGTTTAATAATTATATTCCCTGAGTCAGGGGATTTTTAAATTTTTTTTCTTTCATTTTCAATTATACTGTTTTCAGTCGTCGTGAGTATTTAAAAAAAAAAATGTTTTTTATTGAGCAGTGCGGATACCAGAAAATGAAGTTCAGCGTCTATAATAGGATTATTTTTTGACCGCCTTGAATTTAGAATTAGTGCCAGATTTTGTATGTTCATTAGAGGCTCTATGGTGGGCTCGATGCAATCGTCACGGTCAATAAAGCGAGCTATTAAAGAGTATACTTGACAGTTTTATTGCTCGCAAGCTCGCTTTGTGTTAAGTTAATTTGATTCCATATTTTATTGGCATTTTATTTTGATTTTTTTACTACAGTGTCCTCTTGATGGCTAACTTATTTTGCCTACAGATATTTTATTTTATAATGTAGTAAAAATTTTCTTGTTGTAATAAAATAACACAGCTTTGAATAAAATAATTATATCCTTTTAATTGTATCATTCACCACCGTTAATTTGTTCCCGGTTTCAAGCGATATCTCAATAGCCCAGCGACATGCGAATGCGTGCAACATTATTGAATAACACCATCCACTGTACGTCAGTTTCACGACTGTCCCGTTCATTAATTATTATGCTGGTTCTGTTTTGCATAATATCAGTTTCAAGAGTTGTCAGTTATAATGAAGTTTCCCAATATGAATAGGATAGTATAATATTATAATTCACTTTTTTTAATGATAAAGTGGAAAGCATTACTTAGTCGGATTAGACAGGAGCTTTATTAGGTTTTCAATTTATCTGATAATTTATTATTAAAACCACAATTTAAGAAAGGGTGGTATTTTAACGTAATCCATTTATTACGTCTCTATTAAACAAAAATAGTATTTGAAAGAGATACAAAGTAGCGTGCTCATATACTCCCCTAGTCGAGTAAAATTATAATAACTATTGTTGATACTTACACCAACAATCAAAATTCTCAGCGTCGTGACTGGTGTGAGCATTTCACTAGAAGCCACAAATACCCAAGCCCCGAGACCGACCATCTATCTCAGACCCACAGAAGGATTTATGACCGTGTTCATTATTGAAAAAGCCGACATTTACCAAACTTTCAACGAAATAGATACAGCTTCATAAAATAGGCAAATATTTAATAGTAACCACTAAATTGGTCTTATGTTGTCAACTGAAACAGAATTCATTATCATTTTCTGATTTTGTTATATTTTACGAAACAGATTGAACTTTGGCGATTAAAGTGTGATGGAAACAGCTTTAGTTGAAATAAGAGGATTAAAACTTTACTTTAATCCACAGATTGAAATTGTGATATTTTGAAGTATTTTAATAACTTCATACCCATTAGGATTATGTAAAATAATTTTGCTGTTTTGGATTTATTAATGTTTTAAGTATTAAGATAAAACTAAGTATTAATTAGGAACAATGAAGACTGATGCTGAAGTACACGTCCTACAAAGATATTTTTTGACTGCAATTACATCCATCTCCGTCTATAAACCTGAAAAGGTTGTAAAAACAAGAGTAACTTTTATCGTTTTGTTTCAACTGTACAAAGTTTAAGCCAATATGCTGCTTTATTATACATATAAATAAATTGATAGTCAGAATTCAAATATATTACGAATACCTACTTATATTAAAGTACAGTTCTGACAAGGTGTTCTTTTCCGGTAAATAACGATTTACAATTTGATTTTGTAACTATAAAGTTACTGCGATTTCCATAGATGGATTATTTGTAGGACTGTTGACAATTTGTGTGGTATTAAATTAGGTAAATTTCTACTTATTCTTAAATGTCGGTTAAAAAATTTTGCACAGGATATACGTTTTGGATATATATAATACTCGAAAGTAATGAAAGTTCGGATAAATTCGGACGATAAAATGCGACGGTTTTGAAGAAAAAAGTAGGAACGGAGTAAAATTCAGCAAGGATGACGGCAATAAATTAATTGTTAACGATCTTTTTGTTATAGCACATGCGTTGGTCACACACACACACCCAGAGCTTGGAGTGCGAGGAACGTCTACTTGCGCGGTGCAACCGACCGCGTGTTAATTCGGCAATATTCGTATCTGCCGAACCTACCGGCTTCGCTGGCTTTGATGCTAGCGAGTTTCTTAGGCGACACGGATCGCAGTCTAAGTTGTGTCGTAAAGCAAGGTATAGTATCCCAAGATCATCGTATTCGTCATTATTTGATGCGTAATACCGTCATTATTTCATTGTTTGGAACCAAGTAATAACTCTTTGCTACAATTAGTTTAGCATCTTGCTCTATAGCAATTCTTTAAACAAATGAAATTGTTTAACTCTGTTCGAATTCGATAGATCCATTAGTTTCTTTACCGGCGTTGTTATATAATTGAAGTCTCAAAAAATCCACCTCTAGGTATCGTTAATGAACATTACAACATTAGAATTGTCTTAAATCATATTTTAGTCTTTTCCTAATGATATTAAACTGTACTCATAATTTTTTTTTGCTTTAGGTCAGCTGACAACATACCTTTGACAACGATGTCAGATTCGTCAGAGAGATTGTGCAAAGCCAAAGCACCACGAGAGGAGACGATAAATGAAGAGGTCAGTAAATCTGACGACAGTGGAAGCGTCGAAACAGTTAAGCATTTTGGCTTGCCAATTCTCTCAGTATCTGGGCCTTCCCCTCCCGATGAGGACTATGATCAGATAGATGAGTATCTGTAGCATTTCCACACCAGTTTCCAGCTCAAATATGTGCTGGAAAAAATGCGGCCACCTTGGCCTGCTTCCGCACAAAGCCCTTAATCTACGATAAGGCTTCAGTGTTGATTTGCACTTGACTCTAATAAACTCTTTAAGTTACAATCTACTAGTGAAAGTGTTTTAAGTGTGAATTCGGGACTAAATTTTGCGTCACAACGAATCTTTGAAAACGTTTGGTATGATTTGTTATTTAATAGCGTGTCTTGATGAGGGACCATAGTTTTAGAACGGTGTGTGTTTTCATTTATCATTGTGAGTTTACTGTCTTGTATCTCTATTGAGTGTCTAGGAATATCTAGGAGAATTGAATACTCATAACTTATCGCCTAGAAATTTTAAATCCACTATTATAGCTTATAAGGAATGCACAATAACTCTATGACTATTAGGTCAATATTATTATAATAATTATATATTTTAACAGTGCCACTCTATATTTAAATATAATTATACTCAAACTGATATCTGTAAAGATATTCTTATAAGCAATTTTAATGTAAGTATCTGTTTAACTTTATATTCATGAAAGTCTTTGTATTAGTGGAGACAATTTGTTTGCAATATATTTAGCATATATTCACTATAAAAATTTAGATTAAGAATAAAACTTCTAGCATAATCTCTTATCACATAAGTTTTAAGATTTAAATAGTTTTACTAGAACATAGAACTATGATGAGATGTGAAGGTTGAACTTTGGTCCAATGATTGTATTATCTGCACACATGGTGTTTTAGAATAAGGCAATTTTGATTTTAATAGAAAAAAAGACAACAACGTGGTTGATTTTCTTGGACGCTTCGTAGTAATCAATCTTTATTGTATTAAATTATTACAAGATGATGCTTTCATCTCTTTCTGTAATAAATATAATTGTCATGATCATGATATCAAACAATATTGAACTAGAATTTGTAGTATAGAAATAAATCTTGCGTTTGCTATTTCAAAAACTTATCACGTTTTTGACCAGAATTTTATGATGTATGTCTTGTATGGTCAATTATATTACTCAGTCTTGTAGATATTTTCACTAAGTAGATAATTATGGTATGAATATTTAAGATACGTGAACACAATGAGATATAATTAATTTCTTAGTGCAATAAGTCCAAAATATTATGAGAACAGATAAAATTATTTTGTTAAAACGAATCACTTACAGAAAACAATATTTTTTGGCATATTCATATCAATCTGACAAATTTAATGTTAATAGCAATGCCAGTTTCGAAGTTAAGACTTTATTATTCCCTCCACTATTTGTAGATATCCTCATTAATACTTGTAATATCAGTAGCCATTCAAGTAATACTAAAAGCAATATCCAACTTTACTCAGACGATGATCAAATATTATTTGAAAGAACAATATTATGAACTGAATGGAAAATGTTAATGAAAAATCATAACAGTTATATACCCTCCTGAAGATGTAAGTTTTGAATATAGAGAGAATTATTATAATGCAAGTATGATAGTATTATTATATTGAAATAGTTAATACTATCTACCTATTACAAACTGAACGTAAAAAGCACATAATGTTCTAGAGTATTATAGAGCATCCTCAATAACCAATGATAAAAAATATCTACCTCCGAAAGAAAAAATCAACTAGGATATAGATAAAAATGAGAAAGTTGTCTCAGACATGGATGCAGGAAGATTAAGAGAAATGAAAATTTAATTTCAAAATTACTAAGTAAGTGCACATTATTTACCTCTTTAGATAAGAATTAATAAAGATCTATATAGCATAGAAGTGTTTATTCAAACAAAATATACAAATACAGTATATTTATGGATAACTTAAAATTGAAATTGTCCGAATAGAATTTTTAATGTAGAAATGTCTCAAGTTTATACATTTTAATCAATATACAAGCAGTCTTCTTATATCAATGTGTGATCAAATAAAATTATTCTTTGAATAATCTCTAGTCTTAGCGTTAGTTGTAAACGTCCTTAATTAAATATCCTTAATAAAATATTGTATAGTGTCAATATATTTACCATCTACATATTCATCTCTAATTAGCATAATTTCTGTACGGTAGATGATTTCTTGTGCCAATATTACGTGTTATTATCTCCAAACAATTACATTATTATTTATTTTATCATTGTTGTAATTAATGTTTGATGTTATATTATGGAAGTTTGTTCATCAGATGTTTTGTTTGACTGATTCATATATATACGTGAACTTTCAGAATATTTTTAAGATCAATGCAGGCACGTACGAGTTTGAAATTTGACATGGATAAAGATACGAAAGATACATTATGAAAAAGTGCACAATACTAAGTTTTGTTCCATTAAGTGCTAGAAATATTTTTTCTAATTTAAAGCAATCTTACAAAGTTACTTATTGTATGAATAGACAGACCAGATAGACGGACAGATTAACAATAGAGATGTATTTCATGTCACAGTCGTCACATGGAAGTCTCTGTTGATAAACGGATGTCCTTGATATTGAAAATCATCTATATCGATCAAGTCATGAATATATTGTTTGATAATAATGAGTTCATATAAATTGCTTAAATACATACATATTGTTTGATGATAATGAGTTCACTATAAATTGATCCATAATGTCTTACGTTATAAAGTCGTCTTTTTCAAATGAAGGGTGAATAGGTTTCCTTCTAACTTAGCACTTTACCACGTGTAAAATTTTTAATCACGTGTTGTTCGATCTTCTTAAAAAATAATCTATGGGGACTAATTAATTTATTCTTAAAATCACTTACATTAACAATTTTCTGGTGCCCTGGTAAGATGAAAGGTTTCCGTACGCTAAATAAATGAGAATCTTCGTCTATTTAATGTAATGTGGATATGCATGGATTCTAATGGGGCTTTCACACAATCCGTTCATTTTCTCCGAGAGTAGTAGAGAGTTCTATGCATAAGTAACTACGAGCATGTAAATTTAGAGAAGAGGGATCAGGTTATCAAAAACCAGTATTACCATTATGATGATTAGATAATCTACCGATTACTCGTATATCAGTATAATATTTTGATTTAGTAATTATAGTACCTAATTAAAATATCCTGTTTAAAATATGTTAATGTTACAAAAATATTGTTATCCAGAGTGCGATTAAATACTTTAAGCTCATTTAGAAATGTTAAACTATTAGTACTATTTAAAACAATGTTTTACGCGTCATACACGCACAATAGTTTTCAACGCTAATCCGATGAAAAATTAACATTGCTTGAGTTTTTTTCAGATACGGTTTACTTGCTGATACCAAACTGTATTTTAATTGTATAAATTAATTTAAAAAATACGCTATCAGGCCTATTATACAGTGGAGTGGAGCTAAAATCCGTGGACCGATTTAGGCTCTATAGCTTCTCATACAATGAACATACATACTTCCGATAACCTTATCCTTCTATTGCAGTGAGTTATTATAACAGATACGCCTTCACGTGTAACTATAGCATAAATAACACTCCGTTTCAATGTTGACGTGACAGTACAAAGCATACTGAACAAATAGTCCGAGCGAATACGACACAACGCGGACGTCACATATATTATTGACATGGCGGCTTTGATCAACTGGGCACACTGCAATGGAACAAAAACATACATTACACCAGTGATACGAGTATGTAACGTCCGAAAGTAACGTCCTGCGCTACATTTCGAGCGTGTTTATCATAACGATAAATTACTCTAAATTGTATTGTACTCTAAAGCGGAAAGACTCTATTTGGGCATTTTTAATATCTTCACATTGAACGTGTAACGTAACTTCAAAGCGATTATAATAAAAAACTTATGTCGCATGCTGCTAAAATATGAATTTATTTTGTAATACTGATAAAGTCGCTTTTGGTGATATAACCGATAGGTTACGTAAACTATGAAAAAAGATTTATCGTTTTGTTAATTTTATTTTCAACGTTCAAAGTAACAAGGTATAAATCTGGTAGTAAAATGAAAAGTTTTCTTTGTTAAGTACAAGTTTTTTCCTGTTAGAATAAGATGAACGGATTGTGGGTTTGCACCTTTATTAAAATGCGTCAATAGGCAGTCCTTTCAATAAAGGACTGTGTTATTTTTAAGAGGGAATTTCAACATCACCAAAGTTTGCTACGTCGATTTCTTGAAATAATTCATATGTGATAAAATAAGCAATATAAGGCAGACTTGGCCCAATGTTTTTCGAATTCATACTAAATTACGGAACTGTGTAAGCAATATCCATATCACATATTCTACAACACGTAAATTTTCATCGAAATCGATCGACAAACTAAAAATATGTTTTGGCCTATAAATCTATAATAAAGCCTACCTGCATAAAAATGGATCCCAGTGGATAAAAATGGAAAAAGTTAGTATAGATATTGTCATCTTTTCTGTTTTCTTTCTTATACTTAACTTGGAATCTCAGTGAGTTGAAGCCCTCTATAACCGTACGGTAAAGACGAAATCTAAGACGACAAGGTGTTAAGAAACGAAGTTTAAGTAATCTATCCATATTATTTGATTATAGCTTTTACATGACATTTTTAGGACTTGCGTACTCTACTGTTAGTAGTTTTACTGTGTTAAAGATGTACATATCTATAAAGGACACTATATAAATTGTAATGCTCATAATTCTAATGTAAAATACTTATTAATTAATTCTAATAACATAATTATTATTTACATCCTTACGACGTCTATTTATTATCACGATGAAATAAAGATTTTAAACCTTTGTGCTTTTTATTTACTTTTGTAAACCCAAGTAAGTTTTCTTTCATAAATCGGCCTTATTGTAAGTATAGTAAAAGGGATAATGAAGTGATTTGCAAGGCATTAATGCAATTATTCAAATTTTCTTCACTAGTATTCTGACCCTTCTATTCCTTTTTCTTATTCGGTCAACTAATTCGGTAATAAAGATGTGCGGGGAGTTTCTTTTACCTTTCTTCTCTTTCATATTAAAGCACCTTTATGTATGTATACGATAGTGTTATAATTAAACTACACACTCACTGTCCCCCGTTAGTGTCCAACAATGAACTACACAAATAGCCTGGGAATCGAACCCAGGAATGCAGCAGTGATTCAGTTACGTCTGACAGGACGACGTAAGAAAAATTGCTATCCTACAACACGGAATAGGTCTTTAAAAAATAAACCTACAGGCATTAGCTACCAATTGCGGTTGGTAAATGGTAAAGTCTCACATATTATACCTATGGATAATTGTAAGGTATACGGGTTTTCTTATGACAATTTCCTTCACTGAAGCAAGCGGTGATTATTATTTATCGTCAGTAATATAATTGCCCAAGCTAAACCTCAATTTACTTTTGAAGTAAACAATTGTACCAGTATACATACAGTATACATTGTGTATTTTGTGAAGGTCCCAGAGATTTCAAGTTGTAGTGGATCCAAATACTAATCCGAAACCGGGAATGTGGAAAAAATCCCCTAGCAAAAAGGGCGAGTCATTTAATATTTTGAAAATAGAATTTATTTTTACGTCTCATACGTAAAAGGTCGCATGTCATAAAGTACGCGGTTTACAATGTTTATAAATAGGTAGTGTTTTATTAGCTAAAGTCACGAAAGTTTGTCACAAGTCTAAGCTAGGTTACCAAGTGTAACATTCTTGGAAAGAAATGTTGTAATGAGGTTTGAAAATTCGTTTTTAATCTTCTTTTATTTTTCAATAGTTCTTAAGTAAGTGATCGCGTGTGCTGTTTTAGGTCATTACTGTTTTACAATAAAACATTGGTACCTGCTTGATATTAAGCAATACATAAATTAAAGTACATTTCCATGAATAACAACAGCAATTCATTATAAACTTGAATGTAATGCATTAAAGTCCATAACTATTTCTTAGGTACCTAACACTTAAGCAATTATTTTTGGGTAATCGACGATAACACTAGTAATTAAGTAATAATATAAACCAATGAATTCAGCCTATTATTTCTTCTTTTTGCCACATTGCCACTAAAGACGCATTTAAAGATTAATGTTCTAAGTAAACCCTCAACATTTACCATCTTGTTGCTGGTTTGGTGGCTATTTTCGAAAATTATACTATAATTCTTGGATAAGTGATCATACTCATAATTCCACGACAATCGGTTCCAGGCCTTTCAGCATGCCTAATAGTAATTGTTACTGATATTTTATTTATGTTGACCATGTCACTCGTATTATAAAGTCATATTACAAAGCATGGATATAAGAACTACTCAGTAATAAACCAACAACATGAAATTAAAAGAAAAATGTTTTATTTTTTTAAACAAGCTTTTATTATTTGTAATAAGAAAAAAACTAAAAAGTGCAAAATTTCAAGTCCCTACTGTTAAAAGTTGGGTAGTTCAATCGTCTGGAGCTAATCCTGGTAGCAGTATCACATCATTCTTATTATAAACATGCATTGTCATCAGGACTGGACCAGTGTGTAAAATTTTAGCTCAATCGGGCACCGGGAAGTGGACGTTACGTGCAAGATTTGATTACAAACACCGGGATAGGTGAAACTAAATAAAAGCTTGTAATTAAAACTAAAGCATTTAATTATACCGAATATATTCCAATTCCAGTATAACTTTAAGAATTATTACCTCGAGTTCCAGTCCTCACAAAACATTTGACGTAACTCTAATTGGCGTGAATACACGGTAATGGGCAAATCATTAGAATTCTTGTTTTTGTAACGAGAATCGTTATGTGGAAGGCGGGGAAATTATTCAAGTACTGGAAAGGACCCAATTAAGATATACGAAGTGATTAAAATTACTTGAACTGTTTATTACCATAATATTTTTATGTGGACTGCAGCAATTACTCAAAGCCCAAAACTAAGATTTCTTCTGTGATATGGATAACAGAAATAGACTTGTACACACATGTATCCTGTACACACAACCGGATAAAGAACAGAAATGATAGTTCATCATTAAACTTTTTGCCTAATTCGAAATCGAACCCAGGACTCATAGAACGCCGGCGATCCAGCACGCTAACCATTGCGTCATACAGATCGTCAACTTGACATTAATCAAGTAACGTCCAAAATATGACCTTGAAAAAGAAACAGAAAATTGTTTGATGTTTCCATCGTCTGAGAAAATAAATTAAGAGTACCCAAGAATCTTATTACGGCAGATAATTATGAGGAATGGCAAGAGCCATTGTCGGCTTTGTTAATTTTTATTTACTGAGCCTGGTTTACGTTTACCTGAAGCTTTGTGTCAAAGTAAGAATATACTTTTTAAAAAACGTAATGAAGAGAGATTCATTGTAACTGTACTGTCTTTTGTGACACGGTAATGAAGTCCTTTGGTAACATGAAAAGGTAGAAAAAACAGTACCATGACGACCCGTATGGCGCAATGGTTATCTCGCTCACCGTTCAAAGGGTCTTGGGATCCATTCCCAGCGGGGTCGAAATTGAAATGATGGATTTAAATTTCTGTTCTCGGTCTGGGTGTATGTTTGTGTTTCTGTGTCGTCCATGGCACCCACAACACAGGAACCCTAGTGTGGGGCTATGAGTGTATACCAAAAAAAATCTCGTAAATTTTTATGTTCCAAAAACGAAACCCTAAGGTTTGTAATTTCAAAATGTTATAAGATCTCATGTAGAGCCAAGCTTGTAACATTACCCTCTAAGTACAATCCCTAAATAACAAACTATACTAAAACCAGTTATTTATTTTTTGATAAAACGAAAACGTTACGACCTCCATTAAAACGTTTCAATAATGCTTTACGTTTGCTTCTAATGGGTTCAGTTAAAACGTAAATAAAAGAATAATGGCTGGAGCTGAAACGCCGAAGAGAATATTCGTACAGCAATTTCATTCATAATTAATTGTATTGGAACTGCCTTATAACGCAACTCTGTCAAATTGATTCTCCTCGGCTGAATTTGGAGCTGTGGTTCTTGAACTAAGACGTTGGAGGATGATAATTTAACTAATTATCAGAACACGTAATTTTGCGTCACAAATTACACTTAAAGGTACGTTAGCTGTGAAGAAGGTATTACCGGATGTAAAACATGTATAAAGATATTTGATTAATTTGTTTATTTTTTAAATATATTTTTGTAATAATCCATAAAAAAGGTCAGCCATAATGCCTATTAGTATTATTCATCAGTCGGTCTGAGAGCAATAGTAACAAGAATTGAGATCGTAAATTAATTAAAAAAATATATGTATATCAAAAAGTAAGCACGGTTATAACAATTTGTATAAATATCTTTAAAATATCATACAACAAGATTATCTTTTTGTCTCTGTCCTTGTTTATTAAATACAAAACAGTAAGAACCTAAAATACATTAGGTACAAACGTCTAAGTTACAAACAATTTGAAAAAATAAGATGCACAAAGTAAGCAGTCAGAGTTGTAGTTGTAGATATTATAAATAAGTATTAGATAAGTAAAATCGTATAGTATAGCATAATAGTTGTAATATATCGTGGATCTTCCAGACAGGCACTTAAACCAAGACTCAGATTTAATGTCATGCCCTCGTAAAGTGCGCTATATTCCACGTCCGCGAAGGCAACTCAAATGGGGAAGCTGTAAAATTTACTGTCAACACTGAGTGAAGGCTCTTAAGAAAGCGGTTAATTGAACCGACGAGCGTTTTCAATAGCCCCTTTGAGATTACGGCTAATTAACTGTTTCAATATTTTAATAACTCGCTAAAACGCGGAACTTTTCATTTAGACTAATAGGCATGGCTACTTAGTGAAGTTGATGGATTCTTGAAATTCGATTTTTAAAGTTACTTAACGTAATAATCGTCAGAATCTTTAGATAGGGTTGGCAACAATGTGATTGCGTCTTTTAATATATTAAAGGAAAAAAAACCCAACCACAACAACCGAACGTCTCAAAAACTTCACAAAATGTCTATTAAAATCAGTCCAGCCGCTTAGGCAGACTTCCGTAACAAATACATACGCATGAATTTTATGTATGTAGATAGTAAGA
Organism: Lerema accius; assembly: GCA_001278395.1. Lineage (NCBI taxonomy): Eukaryota > Metazoa > Arthropoda > Insecta > Lepidoptera > Hesperiidae > Lerema > Lerema accius. Next base: position 551,904 of record LGAG01000352.1, on the reverse strand, counting down.
ACTAACGTTGATGTAGTAATCTTAAGAACATTCCAATTTCTATTATGTAGACTTTTCAACCCACAAAATAAAACATACAGTATCGTCAACGTACACATGACGTCCATTCTAAGTCTAGAGAAACGTGTGTTCCTAGAATATAATGTAATAACATAATACGAAGGGATTATTCAATCCACCACGAGAACCGTACAACGTTTTTAACAAAAGGTACACAGATCCTTGCAAATCTGTTGCGTCATTACGACCGAATAAGAGCTTTGTTGTCTGTTCTCCTGAGATTGTACGAATCACAAAGAGAATTTATCGTGCATAACACCACTGTTCGAGGGAGATTAGCCTATAATGGATTCTTTGTACACCTGAAAGATGTTTGGAAAGTCGCAAATTAATTCCTAAATCCCAATTAATCCGGATGAATGTGTAAAAATGAGAAGACAGATGAGATCAAGGTAACTGACAAACTTGAACTGATTTACGTGTTTTAATTTAAAATATTATTTTGTCAGCGATAGGAAGAGCTGAGGAGTTGAGCCTCAGTGAAGAAAGAAAGCCACTTTTAATTATCTATGTTTTTAAAAATTTAGACACATTAAACATACACACACACACACACACTCGTCAGATGGGAGGCCCCGTTGGCAGATAATTCACGTTAACATGATGCAAGTCAGGCATATCGAACAAATCTATAGCTATAGTTTATTCTTAGATACAATGAGCTATGGTGGAACTTTAACCACAGAATAGATCTTTATCTCTTAAAAAAATATTACACACACTTTATACGAACCCTCACATTACAAAAGTCATAACTATTTCCTCATTTTTGTGTCAAATAACCCTGAAATGCTTGTTTAGTACGTAAGTAAACACGTGAATGGAATTTCCACTGCATAAATTGCTTTCAAAAGCCTTGGCGGCGAATGTTAAAAAGCGCTTATCGTCGAAATAGCTTAAAGTCAATAGTAAATGTGATGTAACAAGACTAGGATTGAGTTTCTTTGTCAAAATTTTGTCCTCTTTTACGCGTAGTAAAACAAACCACCCATTGATGTCTTACATTATGAGAAGTTCGCAACAGAATACTGTAAAATTTGCATATTAGAGAGGTATAAACTAAATCGGGCTGAAGTTTTCATTAGGTACACTGATATTTACACTCAATAATATTTGTAGACCGCTCATGACGTCAAAACAATGATACCCTCAGAACGATACATGATAGTGACTATTATTGCTTATGGTTAGGTATACAACATAATTCTCCCAACCCAGTTCTTCAACCGAAAAGCCGTACAGCCAGTATCCAAACTTACGTTGTGAATATCCCAGTAAGGTATATTCAATGAAATACCAAAAAAAAGAAATAAAGCTTACAGCTCAGAAAACTAAAAAATTGTGTTCAATTCACACGTAATAGAAATGGAACCTTAATAATTTTACCTTCAAGATAATGAGACGAATGTAATGACACAAATACAAAACACCAATTCAACATTTTTAAAACCATTAGTGTCGATTATTATTACAGTTTGAAACAATGAGTAGATTGTTTTCTCATTAATATCACTGTAGTACTCAAAACAGTATTCAACTCTTGACAAAATAGTACTACTAACATGTTAATAGATGGCGCTAGTAATAAACTGCAGTGCTTCAATCTAGTAGTCTAGAGAAACCCTTTATAAGGCTTTCTATTTCATTTTTTTCCACGTAGGTAATGTATCTCTTTACTCTTTTTCTTTATCTCTTTTTTGTTTCATCGACTTTCAAATCACAAAGACGCCAAAGAAGTATTCACTTCTAGAAAAGAATAAAGGAAGGTCTAATTCCCAAAGAAACAAGCAAATACATTAGCGCCATTAACTTCGCTCCACTTAATTATGTTCTAAGTGAGGAACACTTGTTGGAGAGCTACTAATAAAATGCAAAACTAATTACAAACTCGTGTGAATAAATGGAAAATATAAAACTGTTAGTATACAGTTGCCGAGAATTTCCTGTTTTCTCAATGATTCTTGACATAAAATGTTTGGTACCGACTAACAAACAATTCTCTTTTAATTTCTTTCTTTTTATTTAAAGTGTAAAGGATACCGATAGTTGGTTAGTAGGTTCTGGTGGTGAGAGGGTTACTAATTATTTTAAATTCTTTGTAAAGTGACCGCGGAAGTTAGTGCTGTTAGTGCAGGTTAGTCATGTTAGTAAATTATAGTTGTTCAGCGCAAGTGTTAGTCTGGTTTTAGCAAAAATGACGATAAGAATTTAGTCATTTCCCTAAAGAACCCTAACACATTGCTCTTATGCACTCCTGACACGTGGACAATTAAAAATTCTATATTGCAAAACAAAAGCCGTATTCATTTCCGCTACGCAAGCATAATTTTCTCAAAGCTTTTTAAGCACTCATTTGCAACCTTTTGAAACGACACCAAAACAACGACTAAACTGTTTATACATGCTCTTTGCAACAGGCCTTTTCCTTGTAAAGGTCGACCAAGATGAATGTACTTCATAATTCATTAATATCATTGTATTCTTGTGCGTTTGTTCTATTGGAGTGCATCAAAATGTTGATACGGAATAGCGAGAGATTGACCTAGGATTAGCCTTGAGCCTTGTTATGTTCCTCCTTCAGCAACCACCTTTTAGAATAAAATTATGTTTTTATGCATGTAGGACACGAATCTCTTGTCCATTATGAAGGCCAATTGTAACTCTTAACCATACTGTAATGGCCAATTTAAGTCTCGGAAGTTTTTCAGCGTCTAGTTAACTAGGGCAGTCGGCCTAGTGTCCCTATACACAGGCACATAGACACACAGACTCATAGACACACAGAGATACGTAGACACACCCAGATGGAGAACAGAAAATAAATTCACAATTAAAGTTTCTGCCTCGTTTGGAATCGAACTCAGGATGAATTGAATTGAGGCATGTAAACGACTGTGCCATTCGGTCTGTCCTGTTAAATTGCATGTATTAAAAAGCGAAATGCTCACAAAATTTTTGCATATTTTATTGTTTTTCTGGAAATACACAAAATTGCATGTTGCAAAAAAGTTATCGTGACTATAGTTTGAATCGAAATAACAGAATCAGATTATTTATTCGAATTGGTAATACATTCCTACATTTTTTAAGAATTATGGGCTACAATAGAATTGTCTGCTTTCAGACGACTGTCAAAACAGTAAAGTAATGGATAATAATGCTTTTACAATAGTAAATTAATTGCTTTTACGATAGTAAATTATCAAATATTTTTTATTTTTTGGTCTGTGAGTTCAAATAGTTATAATCCAACTGAAAAAGCCGTAATTATTTTGTATTTTAGCTAGTAAAAAACACACGTGCGACAACCCTCTCACAAAATTTCGTCATTACGTAAGCCGACGCAAATCTCTACGAAAATTCTAATGTGCGTCAAAATGTCGCTGCAACCGGCAACACTATCAGTTTGCGTTTGTTATGTGTCGCATTACAGAAAATCCCTACTTAAGGGCAATCAGTTACAAAACATCAAACGTGGTATTAAAAAATTTTATTTAAGCGTCTGCAATATATTTCGTTTATCTAAATGAAAATTCGCTAGGAACATAAATCTTTATTACACGTTAAGTACTACGAGTGTGCAAAGCAAAAAATATTTCGGACATTGCACGGATTAACTTGGTATTCGCAAGCTTTATGTTGTCCATTCTGTACAGAATTCTACATTATTACATTTTCTCTCTGCATCTGTGGCATTTTCTTTATTTACTATCTTTATATTAAATCCTAGCCTACATGGATTTGTCGCTAAAATCTTCTTTTCTGTGTATTTAAAAAAACATAATATAGGACCACAAATAACACCTGATAGGTTACCGAATTACTGCAAGGGACTATACACTACACTATAGAATGTGAAATACTAAACACTGATAACACTCATTTGTATGAAGAAATAATATTAAAATCCAGCGTAACCTATTGGAAGGGCCTCGTGTCAGTATAAAATTGGAATTATCGCAAACATCCACATTTCTATGTCAAAAAGATCATTGTATGTGTACCTCCTACCTTTCCTATTATATTTTCACGCCCTCCAAAATAAATATCCCTTACAAAACCACGTTTTTCGATTCGTTAAACCGAATTTGTTCTGCTTGTAAGAGGTAAATCACATAGCAGTGTAGGCAGAAATCTTTTGAATAATGAAAAATAGGAGCTTTGATCGTTATTCCTATCAACTTGTAATTTGTACTTATTTTACTTAACAAAATACTAGGTCTAATTAGCTAAGCTCTAGCGCTTTGCTAAATTACAATGTTTTATAGATCTAATGCATTCTCGATTAAAATGGGTGAATGGATGGAGGAAATGACTGATAACTAATTTCATTTTGTTTTTTTTTTAAATTTACTTTTGTAAGATGAAGCTTCACTTCTTTCTATTTCTCTGCCTCTTCTCATTTCCATATCTTTTTTGTTCCGCGTTTAAGTAAAACAAAACAAAAAACTGTACCAACTACCAGGTATAGTTAATTTCAGTCGATTAGAAATAAAGTAAAACAGTTTCATAAAATGCCAGTGTAACTTACTACGAAAATGAAAAGCGAATTGTGTGACGAAAATTGTTCTTTTTATTTAACAGGCAGTTGGGATTGGGCCGCCTTTGTTTCCGTTTTCAATTTGTAGTGAATAACAGTTGGACAAGAAGTTATTATGCGATACGGGCCGCAGTAGTTATTTGTTGTTTAGCTATTTCATATTATTATTTTTTTATTTTTAAATACCTAAAATAACTTCTAGCAGATTTATGACGTCACAAGAAAACTAAATAACTTAGGTCGCATGCCATTTTTTTTAATTCTTTGATTGTACAGAGTACAGACATTCAATTAAATCTTGTTTTTTATACTTTGTGAATCCGAACTTTAATCCTTTTTGCTGTGAATATTGAGAGCAGAAATTAACCAATTCAGTAATTCTTCCCCGCTTATACACGAACAAATCTTAATAGTTTGTGAAAAATATGACGAAGCGTTTCGTGTAATACAAAAAAAATTACTTACTGAACCAATTAACATAGTCGTAACTGTAATAGATTGTAAAAAAATATTTCATTTTTGTAACAAATTGTCTAATTAAGCTGCAACACACAAGGGTACTTACATACATCATTTAGAACCTATTGACATGAAAAATAACGTAATTTTATTTCTCGACTCGTATGCAAACCTCTCACATGAACCTCTTTTTGTCTTGTTTGTACAAAATAAAGTGTGGAAATACATTGTATTTTAATTAAAGATATGAGTCGACATTTTGTAAATAGCCTGGGGCTCAATTATAAAACGTACCTGACGTTATACAACCCTGAATGAAGTTTAAGTATGTTTTGCATCATTTAAAAGTATTTAGTTTAGTAAAAATATTTCTTGAGCGTTTATGTGCGGCGGAACTGTTAGCCACTAACTCCTTAGCGCAGTATGCTCAGGGCCTCCTCAGCTATGAGGAAAGATAGAAGATAGAAATGGGCCGTTAATGGGTTGAGGCCATTCGTTTCGCTTTTCATAAGTACACGTAGCAATGTAAGGTATTCTTAACTGCTGTAGATTCACAAAGCCACAATATAACATGACCATTTGATTACGAATGCAAACAACTGCCGGAGTCCCTGACATAATTCTACAGCAATTTATAGCTTGCTCCTGAAAGATTTAATCTCTGTCGTGGTGACATTGTACGAAGAACGTTTCGCTTAGAAATTTAGATTTTTACCCGACTGCGTGGAATGGTAACGTTTTTCGAGCAAATGTATGTTTGTATGTATGTGGATTTAAAAATGGAAATGGGAAACTATTAAATAGACGATTTAAAAAAATGTACAACTTAACACTTTTATGTGATTACTAGACGATGCCCGCGGCTCCGCCCGCGGAAAAGTCGGTAAACAAAATATTGATTTTATCCCAAGGGAACCTATAATCGGGATAAAATGTATCCTATGTCCTATTCCTGGATGCAACCTATCTGTGTACCAAGTTTCAGCTTAATCCGTCCAGCGGTTAGACCGTGAAGGAGGGACAAACATCCAAACATCCAAATATCCAAACATCCAAACATCCAAACATCCAAACATCCAAACATCATTACAAACTTTCACATTTATAATATTAGTAGGATTTTGACACAAAGAAATTTCAAAAACTGACTGACAGTCCCACTACAGCCCTAAACCACTAGATTTAGAAGCGTTATAAAAGGTAGAGAAGTACTAAGAATAGATTTTTGGGAAATTCTTTCTTTAATGATTTATTAACCAATGTTTGAAACAGTCGGGTTTTTCGTTTTTTTTGTCAATGATTAATAGTAGCATCAAAAAATTACTTATTTTCCTCAAATCTTTCATGAACTTCCTAGATTATTGTTGCTTATTTAATGTGTTTTAAT
>LGAG01000352.1:513268-532510 GCA_001278395.1 Lerema accius | reverse complement strand
GCTACAAGGCCTAAGCCGGACGGATGTTACTCATTAAAAGTTTCGGAACTGTGTGACGATATGTAGGTACCTAACGATTCAACGAGTGAATATCGATCGCTGTTTACAACAGCGTGTATGTCGACGAGTAGCCGGTAACTTTGTTACGTTCATTGACTTATTGCGTTACAGCATACGTGTAACTCACTTTATGTTCCTGACTCATGAAAACGCAAATAAACTATGGTTTCATTTTAAAAGACTTTGAAAGACTATTTTACCCCTTAAAAACAACTCTTATCAAAAAACCCAAGTCTTGCAACTCAGTTTTTCTACCGTAAAAAGTTGTGAGATCCATTATAATACCAAGTCGGTTAACAAATTATATTCAATCCTATAATAGCAATCTATAATAACTACCTACTAATATTTTCATTAACACTAATACCAACACTGTAGTCCTGTTTGAAGTTTGTTACAGATGGCTACGGAAGACAGAGGATAGTGCTACAGCAAACATAATATTTGCTATTACCATTTTTCTAAGTCACCGCAAAAGAACGCAAAAAAGGCAAATGCTACTTACCAGTACCTCAATTTTATGTTTAAAAATTCAAGATTATTCCTCAAACCATTAACAGATAAAAACTCTATACGAGATTACAGTCAATTGAATAAAATATACATATTCGTATAGTATCTACAATCAATCGTTAATGGTTTCAATAATCCGAACGTCGCAATTCAGGGACGGCCATTAACGGAAATTGAATCTCGGTCCCTTCCCTTATTTCACTGTAAATCGCTGAATAAATTGTATTTTAGGTCACCGTCACTTCAGTGACGATCAAATGAATAGGCCTCTATCAACATATAAATTGATATTTAGCGATCTTGAAATAAATTGGGGGCTCTTCTTAAGACTTAAGTCTATTTATATTCAAATTTATGTCTCCTATTTCGTTATTTAATCCTTAAATTTGTGGCACTTCTGGTAATTAGAAATTGTTAATATCTATAATATTAAATACTATCCCATTTAATACAAGAGCCAAATCAATAATATAGAGCATTTATAATGAGCGTTAATCATAATATTACTTTTTGGTTTTGAGCATAATTTTGCGTTCTGCCATGTAGTTAAACAATCTAACATCAAAAGTTTGAATATCAGTTATAAAACGATCTAAGCGCCATTACTCACCCAGAAGAGTTCTTGGTTGCAAGGTGACACACCCGGTGTGAATGTATTCGATGAGCTGACGGAATACATCAGGTTCAAATTCTTCAATTATGAGCGTCTGATGCTGCTGCGATGAAGGCTGTTGTGAAAAAAAATGTAACAATATTTTAAGAAGCAGAAAATATTTGTATATGCGTGCATATACTCGTTTTGTGTGCGTGCACATGTGAATAACCGCGAGTGTTCTTGTGTGTGTATTTAAAAAGACGTTCCACTTAATGTTAGTGTATATACAAGAACTATATTATAATTTATGAGAAATACTAGTGTATACGAAATAACATAGATTATAAAAATTGTTTCTGGAGTTTTTAGATTATGAAAATTATCGTAAATACTATGAACAAAAGTTTCACGAATTTTTTTTATGAACAGCATTTATTATGACTGTGGCTCTATTTCATGTAGGTATCAATATATGGGATAAAGAATTGTTACCTTTTTATAAAACATTGCAGTAATAATATCTACACCTAATAGATTGCTTTCTACATATCCATGCATGTTTTATAAAATTCTTAATGTTGAAAAATTACAATTTTCAAATAATTAATCACCAACGATGAAGTTTAAACTCCATTTAAGAAGAAACATCAAAGTATCCTACGAACTTCCAATGACGTTTTGATATCAATTTAGAGTGTCGCTTGGAAAATTAATTTTGTTGGCGCAATAATTATATTACCCTACTTTCTCAAACAAATTATGTACATAGAAGCAATCTAAAGGCTTACGAGTAACTAACTACGAGTAGGATTTATTTCGTGAGCTAAACACAATTAAAAACGGAATAATGTTGAAAGATAACATGCCAAAAGACGATATCCTAAAGCCGTATATACAAAAAAATAAGGAATTGGAAAAGATAGAAGAGATGAAGAAGATAATTATGAAATACATGAATGAAAACAAAAGTGATTCAAAATAAAATGTGATGTAATTTTGAATTTGCCAATATAACATGCATATTTTTTTATCTAAATAAAAGTAATTGTTAATTGAAATATGTGTTGCTTTGTTTTGTAGAACTGATCGGGACTATACATGTAATCTGTGTAACCTGGATGTATACGTTTTTACTTGTGTAGTAGTGAAAATACAAATTTTGAAATAATTGCCAATTGTACCATGCATAAGAACTTCGAACATACGAAAAGTAATTGAAAATTTAAAAATACGAAATGTTGTGTGTTTTTTCAGTTGTATTTCTACAAAATAAGGCTATGAAAGTGAAAACTTTGTACAGTACGACACCGATAAATTTAATCAACGAACAAGAGACCTACAACGCTTAAATACTTGTTTCACCAGCATTGAGCAACGAGTAACGAAAATACTATTGCTGATAATGTAACTGAAAGTTTTAAAAATTACACTTTGTTATTTTTTCTAGCACATTGATTCTGTAATTGAACTGACAACGTTTGAAAAGTTTAACCGTGAATTAAACTTGATTTGAAGCAAACTTAGTCCAAGCTAAGTTAATAGCAGCATCTTACAAGGGCGCATCCTATGGCCTTTTCTATTTATAGCAGAAACGACTTCTCCTTGATACAATTGTTTCCCAAAATAGTATATCATTTATCTGGTACACTTAGGTAATGGAATCCTTCTTAGGTAATGGAGATGGAATCCTTTTCGTTTTACACAAAGATTCTAAAGTCTATTACAAATTCGTTTCTCGTTGACCTATTCGTGGTGGCCCAAGCCGTTAATTTGGTTTTACCTCTTGTATTGGAGCCAATTGCTGCGCGAATGACGATCTCTGTTGTGAACATAGTAAAAATTGTTTATTGTGATGATAAAGAAAGTAATGTTAAAAGAGTTTTAGTAACAAAATGATTGGCGTGTAATGATAGAGATAAACATAAAATTAGGATGGAGAAATGATAGTCCAGAGAAGTTAATAATTTTGTAGGCTTAAACAAGTTTATTACAAATATTTAGTAAATTTGATATAACAGATTAATTATGGATGATCACGATAATGAAAACATTCTTGTTAAGTCTGTAGACAACTGGTACTTAAATTCTATTAGTAGATAAGAAAATCAGATGAAGCTTTTTATAATTTAAGTCAATAAATCGTCAATGATCTACAGGAATTGTTTCAGTTCGATAAAAAATCTAATAGTTGTTGAAAAACCTTCCAACTAGCAGATGCCTGTTCATCGACTGATATTGAAAGACAGTTCTATTAAAATTGAATGTGACAGGTGATTTAAATTTTAAAGAACTTTAACAGTTCTAAAGTTATTCTTAAAATCTACGATAGTTCTGATTGGCAACCAACGTAATGGCCATAATCGTCCATTTATATTACTTAGTAACAAAGCTTCTATAATCACAATGATACTCATTTAAATTATGTTTATAGAATGTTAAGAATTTTCTTCTAGTTATGTCTAATTTTAACCTGGCTCCTTTATCGGTATTAATTCCTTTCATTACTGCATTGATACCGCCAGATAATTTATGGTACAATTAGTTGAGTGACCGAATGATATTTGGATATTTGGCTTCAAAGATGGTATTTATTTCGTTTTATAACTATTGCATAAATATTACCTGTTGAGCTGCATTTTGGAGATTGAGGAGGGGCTCCGAAGATCTTTTCAGAAAGAGTCTAAGTTTGTTCTCTCTCGGAGCTGGCTCCTTCTTCCTTTGAGGACTGGGTGCTTGATACAGCATCTTTTGGAACACTCTGTGAACCAAAAGAAATAAAAGTAGAAACAACAAAAGAGGTTCTAAATTTTGTCCACAATCTATCATAAAATGGCATAAAATAAGATAGATCTTTCAGACCATTATTGGATAAAAGAATAGCTTGGGTAGCTTTGGGTACTTATCTTTTATTATGAATTACAAAAAAGTTCTTTAGCCATTAGTAAAAATATACCTACGACGAAGAATTTGACTACCGGATTTTCTTTAATATTATGTTTGTTATAATGTTGAAATGACCAATCAATATCAAAAAGAAAATTTTTACATGTATAAAGTTAACGCCTATAGTCATTATTATGTCGTTTTGTGCCTATAATTTGTACAGCGCATGACTGGCTGGCGCCACAAGAAACATTAATTTGACCGCCCCTTTCAGTCACTATGTAATGAGGAGGTTGTTAAGATTGGACTCAACAAATAGGTTGTTATGTACATACATATTTCATGATGTACACAAAGTTATTCTTTTGTCATGAAACGATTTACAAATTGTGAAAATAACTTTAACGCTGGAATGTCTGTTGGAAAAGCATTCTGTAAAAATTTTACGCTCGTAATTCTGTTGTAACTTGTCCATTTATTTTTAAAAATATAAAGATATAACATGACGAAGATGAACACACCGTGCAATAATTGCACGCACCTACATACTAGACTAATCTATCAACGATATTAGATTCCATACTTATAAAAACTATACTATACAAAATATATCCCTTTGCCTAATATTCATGATCAGATATTTTCGATTCTATCTGAGTAAAGTATGGTAATTCTGGCGAAAAACCGAGTTGAATGTTCCCTCCTAAGTACCTAATCCAATTCCAATAACTAGAAGTATTCGTTTAAGGTAATGGATCTAATGAAACACAGAGAGGAGAAAAATGCAGGACTGAGTAATTCTATTTAACGATAGCAAAATTGGATTACAAAGAAATAAAGTAGAAGGGTACGCTAATGGATTCTCCAGACGTAGGTAAAGAAGATTATACAATTATTGATTCACCGCCTGCAGTAAAAAAGCTCTTAAGCCAGTAAAAGGGATAAAGGAGAAAAGTATTGGGTCGATCTGTTTATGCGGGAGATACTCAAAAAGGCAATTTCCGCACTTCTTAGGCTTATCTTGATATTCACGACCTATTTATTACGGTTTGCTATTAGCCCCAATTTCTTTTGACGTCAAAGTTGTTCGTCCTAAGTAATTTGAAAAATTTTTTTATTTAATAAGGTTGGTGGTATTGCATGAGCAGATGAAAAAAAAATCTATTATAAACATTTCAGTAATGATAATAAACTAGGTATAAGTTTAAAAACTATGTTGAAAGCATGATTAAAAACAATGTTTTTAACAAAAATTACGATTATTTTAAAGTATATCAGAACAAAGATTCTAATTTCTTGAGCCAACAATAACAAAAAACGAAGCAAATACTTATTGCGCTACTTTAATGCAAAAGGGTATTTTCATAATATTGGACATTTTTTTAAATACGATGAAAAACGATGACATATTAAAGAAGTACATAACATAAACAGTACACGTACACTTCTTTGAAGATCCAGCTGCTTCTTCTTTTGTAAACCTTCCTAAAATTCACCATTAGTTATTTGGGTAACGACATTTTTCTTCTTACCTGCTCCTTGCTGCCAGTACGGCTTTAACAGCACATACAGGCTCTCTAGTGTCCCCCACGAGGAAGGTGACGTCACACAACTCGGGCATTGAAGCGAGGAACTTCATGTCCTCCGCGAGACCCGACTTGTTCTCAAACGTGCTGAGGTCCGGCTCCGCCTCCATCGCCGCTAACACCCCGCTCCTCATTGACGACTGGAACAAAAACAGCTTTTAGTAATATTTCAATATCTAAATCATCGTTGTACTTCATTATTAGTACCTACTCCATTATACCCAAATTGTGTGGCTTACAGTTTCTACTGCACTTACTAATATTATACCTACGCGTTTCTATCGAACTTTGATAGGTTAAATGGTTAGATTTCATTAGTGGCATTTTGTGGTCTCCGTCAAGTATGGACCAATATCTATATTTTGTTCTTTAATATCTTCTGAAGACAACAACTAAACATTGCTAAATATCTTATTATTCCTATTTTTTCAATTTGCAAGTTATGTAGAATTCGGCAGCTAAATTAAATACATTTGCAAAATACTAAATTACAACCGTTGTGTAATATCCAATGGGATACAACCCACTAACCGCAACTATTCAGGTCACAGGCATGTAAACATGAATATTGTAATTGAAAATTCAGTCAAACATAGTTAACTAAGATTGATTGAATTCGTAAACTTGTCAGCTATTGAATCGTTGCCAAACAAAACAAGACCTATCAGGTTTAATCTGCTATCAAAGTTTCTAGATTGATCGACAGCAGTTAATTTGAAACAGTATTAATTAATACTATAAGGTCCATGATTTTATTGATTGGATATTCTGTCGGTGTCTCTTTACTGTTCTTACTCTATCTTTCTACATGTAAGTCTAACTTACTCGTATAATTGATATCCTATATTACTTTATTCAAAGGTCCTATTAAAATCTGACAGAGCAATTTGTGATTATGACATCTGACACTTTATTTAACAATACGAGAAATTCATTTCTTAGTTAGGCCTTTATTTTGGTGTACTTTGTTACTTTTCATTAGGTCTTAACAAAAAAATATTTTCTTTTATAAACAGTGGACCTTTGTTTTTGCTAGTCTTGAGGGATTGAAGATAAGATTAAAGTATTTTATCTTTGATGTAATTAGTAAATAAACAAGAAGCGAAGTCAACTCTTGGTAAGTGGTCATTGAATACTAAAAGAATCTACTACGGGTTACCAGCCCAAAAAAGGAAAACACACAACTCATCATAACAACGTATCCCCATGTCCACTGTTCCATTTCTGGCTTTGGATCTCATTTTACAGTGTGAGTGGTATAGACCATAGTCCACGCTGGCCAAGTGCGAATTGGCTGTCTTCACTCACATTTAGAACTTTATATGTCTTTTAGGTGTGCAGGTTTTCTTACAATGTTTATTTTATGGTAGTTTCTAATATTCACAAAACTTTAATAAAATTAGTAGTGCATGCCGGGTTCGAACTTAGGAACTCCCATTTAGTTAACCAATGTTAAAACCACTAAGCTATCAAGGATGTCTAAGTAATACTGATGTTTAATTAAACATTTAAAAGTAAGAAGATCAAGCGAAGATCAAAGGAGAATTAATTCCCTCAATCAATTGGGTCCTTCTGAATACTTTTGGTTAAATAACGAAAAGTTGATGGCTTAGGGATAACATTTTTTTTGCTCATATATTAGAGAGATTTACTTTGTCTTTATAATTCACTTTACAAATTCATTTTTATAATTAAAGTATATTATTTCATTATAATAACTGTTATTACTTATTGAACTGGTAAATTGAATAATTTTAATTTTCTCGTGAACTATATTTATTAATATTTATAATATAAAATATATCGCAGAAGTCTGTCCGGTCTTTTAGTTTGGAAGAAAAATAATAAGATCCAAAAGAAATATTTTTCAAAATAATGCCCAGACAATAAAATATTTATCTCCGCAACAGAAAAAAAAAATTAAATAAAACAAGCGAAAATTCCTTTAGCTTTAAAGCCAAAAATAAAAGTTTGTAAACAGCAAACAATTTCCCCTAAAAATCACTTACTTCATCCAAGCTAAAATGTCTCGTGATAGTGATATCCATTTCAATAGTAGGTATGTATTCGAGTTCAATATTTGAATTCGATGTTCGATTTTTTCTACTTTCTGAACACGGCTTTCCGCGACAAAACTCAAACCCGAACTGAGAGAAATGTGGAAATGAACTAGGAGCTTCAGTGCGAAAACGTAGGTCTCAAGTTATAGCAGGTAACGTGTGCAAAAAATAAAGTAAAAAAGATATTGGGAAAATATCAGTGATATTTTATTTTCTCGTACGGGTTGCTCGAAATGGAGTTCTTAAGTTCGAATCCGGTACGCACAATAATTATTAATTTCCTTGAAAACATGGTGAAGAAACCTGCACACTTAAGAGTTCTACATAAAGTTCTCAAAGGTGTGTGAAGTTTGCCAATCCGCATTTGGCAACCATGGTGAACTATGACATGTATCCCTCACCTTGAGAGAGGAGTCTCGAGCCCAGCAGTGGGATAAATAGTTGGTTGTGAAGGGCAGAATACTGGCATATTTTACTTAGATAGGTACGTGCAAGAAATAAAAATAATGTGTCCTAAATTTAAAATGTTTTCAAAGGAAGAAATGAAATAATCCTGTAATCCAATAAAAGCTTTAAAAATAGTCCATTAAATCGCTAATCCTTTACGTTTTAGATTTTACTTTTGGTATTCACACCATTTATGTAACTACGCTTTTTGTTGAAATCTTCTAATTGTGGAGTTGTGGTTTAGAAGCGGGGTTTATAATACGGGTACGACGGTAATGAAGAAAAGAATAAATAAAAAGAGTTGTGGATGTAAATATTTTTTTCTAGTATTTCTTATTTCTAGTAATTCTGTATAACTTTTTAGTTTTACTTCCATTTTTTTGGATCGTTGTTGCTTAGTCCTTAAATTTGATTTCTCACAAATGTCAATTGAAGTAATTTGTAAAGTCAAAAAATATATTCCCCTTTGACTTGCACCACAAAACTGTAGTTACCAATAAAATATCTGCGCGACAATTTTCACAGTATCGATAGTTCGTGGTTCCTATATTTCCATAAACCAAACGCTACAGTGGGCAGTATTTTTGTTTATTCATTTTAAACAAACTGCGAACCTGAACCTCATGCCTGCTACACATTATTGGCCATGATGGGCGATTATACGCGAGCACGATAATGTGGAAGGGCCAATCGCCTGTAGTCGCCCATCATCGTCCTCGTCAATCGTCAATCAATCGTCATCGTGATCGCCGCGA
The DNA here is from genome assembly GCA_001278395.1 of Lerema accius. NCBI lineage: Eukaryota > Metazoa > Arthropoda > Insecta > Lepidoptera > Hesperiidae > Lerema > Lerema accius. The sequence goes on along the minus strand of LGAG01000352.1, from coordinate 523,611 downwards.
TCGGTGGTTTAGCGGTTTTTTGGGCACGCATCAAAGGGAATCGGTTGTAGTTGTGTTGCGCGCACACATTATCGCCGATTAGTATCACCAATTAATGTGTATAGGTAGTTATTTTTGCTTTGTTTTATTACGATTAATGCTCAAACTACACCATCTTGTCTTCGAATAATTTTTTATGACCTTTAATTCAACAACATTGATAAAATTGAAATTAAATGAACAGTTAGCTGCAACAAATTCCACGTCCATTTGGGAAGGCTGCCGCTCAATAAATGATCACGGACGATAATGTGGATGCTTGTACAATGATCGTTGCCGATCACAGACTAACAACGATTGTCCATCATGGCCGATAATGTGTAGCAGGCATCACATTGGTAAATATCACACGACGATGTGTCTACAGTTTTTACACACGTGCGACAGTAGTTGCACGTCGACAAAATGTCGCACAATTGTGTTGGCGAGACCGAACATTTATGTATGTAGATACACATTTTTCATTATCCATTATTCACACATGCGTTGAAACTAAGTAGCGACTTATGACAATGTTGGTTGCTTCCATTTATCGTTATTAATAGACACAACACTTAACTTAACTTACACTAATAAATAAGTACAGATCCTTAATTATAATTATTTAACACTCAAGAGTGAATGCTCTTGAGTGCTTTCACTAAATAAATACTCTTTACAACTTAATTAAGCATTCCTTTAACGTCTTCGACAGGGTTTGGAATTTGTGTAATATAATTTTTTTGGCCAAAAAGTAATGCGAAACCTATTTCAATAATGTTATTAAAATGTTATCAGAACCACAAAGCATCTCGAGTTAAACCCGAACCATTATCCCTCGTCACTAGAAGCCGACAGATTTCCCAGCGGCCGTTAGTGTTAGTTGGGTGATTATTTTCCCAATTTCGTTTTTCTTTGTTCATAGGATCATTTTATTCATAAACGATGAAACGATCTTCAATACTACATTTATTATACGACTGCGCCAGAAAGAGGGTTATATTTTACGAGAGTGTAACATTTGGCACGCTCTGAAGCCTATACGGCTTGATAGACTGATGTATGAGGTGTCTTTAGATTCCACTCTAGAGTGAGTGACATATTCTATTAATTTTGTTGAAATACCCCCCCTCCCCATTTCTTCAAAATAGTTTTTTTTCTATTATTGATTACTAATTAATTAATACCTTGTAGTAAACTTCTAATGTAAAGCAGACTTACCTTAATAAAACTTACGAACAAAGCGTAATAACTAATTTTTACCGCCTCAATTCCGCTACAAGCCTTAGTGAGTGCAATTTCCTGCCATTAAAATGCGGATATCGTTCCGTTCCGTACTTAATATCCCGACCGCTTGCCTTTGACAGTGTAATCAATGCCGCTAGTACGGCCTGTATCAAACGAGCACACCGAACAAACTTTGAGTAAGTTAGTTACAGCCGTGTACATGGCTTTACTTTGTGTTGAATGTATAAAGTGAAGTAACTTTGGGCTTGTAACTGAATACACGCAAAATATGTAAAGCAGTTACATTAGCTTTTTACATGAATACGACAGAAGGAGAGTAAAGTTTTTAAAGTGTACGTATGTATGTATATTTCTCTAGCAAACTGTACAGTTATAACGGCTTGACAGATTTCAACATGTAAGGTGTGAATAGATTCGTTTCAATTACAGGAGTGACATAGGCTATACAATTGTTTTATAGTTACCAGTGAGGTGTTTTGTATTTCTATCAATAACGAGTAAAGCTAAGTCAAAAAGTCTCAAACTCATTTCGTCTATTGCCGCTATTGAAAAGGAATTATTTAAAGCACCGCCTCCAAAAAAAAAAATTCAAATAAAGTAAATAGATCGTAGGAAGCTTTATCATTTTTCTGAGTTTAATATTCATTTTATCGCTCCCGAACTTCCTTTAAGCTTTGTACCGATCCCAACGGAAGTCTCTAGCGCCCACTAGGGGGCGTAATTGCCCACTTTGAGAAAAACTTTTCTAAATTATTGCGCTTTAAGCATTAGGGCTTCAATTCGGCTAATTTACAAATCCTTTAATCGAATCTCAATTGAGCCTTAGTAGAATTGCTTAAAATATTTGGTATCTTAATATTTTACATAAAAATACAGCGTACGTGCTGTGTTTGTCATTGAACTCCTAAACTGGCTAGACATAATTTAATAAAAAAAGACATGATGTGTGCTATTCACACACGGTAAATAGTGGTCTTCTAGCGTCTTATAAATTTTATTAAGAAAATAAAACAAACTCCCCTCTACCACACTGCATTTTAGACAGAAATGCGTCACACACAAACGTCAAACAGGTGGCCCTGTTGACAGATATTTGACATTGACATTAACATCTGTCAGCCAGAAATACAGGATACAGAAGTACAAAGTTTTTGTTTTTCTTATTGAGTAATTTTAAAAAGCATACGATACCTATCGGTCGATTAGTTAGGTACACGGAGTTAATCGGTTTCTTTGTAGCTTTATTCAGTACTAAGATTAACATCAAAATATACGCAACAGCTTAAAATTCATCATAACAGTTTCGAACCATATCCGCCGTGTCCATTAACGAGAATATTGGCACAAAATCAATAACCACCATTGAGTGTTGCTTACGGGTCGGTGCTCATGTCCTACATAGGGAGCCGGTAATGAACACTATACACATACATATATACACTATTCAAATTACATTGCGTTCTGGATAATTGGTTCTATAGAACCTGTGGCTTCACTTGAACCCATTGACCTATTATGGAGGTCTCTATAATTGGTAATTAATCCAGACCCTACTCATAGCCAACTACTGGGTGTCTTCGCAGGTAGGTCTAAAATTTAACTACAAAGTGGACTAATGCGAGATGTTAATGGCTAACATAAGTATCGGAAGCATTTTAAAGTGCTCAAAGCCGATCTTAACGATTATCGATTAACAATGATAACCGGGACAATAAACTGTACAATTTTATTGCTCTTCGAGAGTGGACCAAACATTCGGAACTACTACATAAGAAAGTCCATTTGATTGACTGTCGCTCATAAAACTATTTTTTATTAGCAGTCACTTCGCTTTACAACTTAAAAAATTGAATTCATGTGCCCCATGTAGTTACAGAAGAAATAATTTGACTGAAATCTTGGAAAATAACAATTATTAATTTGCTCTTCCTAGCAAATTAATCAAATGTTTAAGAGGAATGATAAATTTGTAGTCTATGAGATAATACTTATTTTTTAATCAGAAAATACCGAGAATGCCTTTATTTACCAACGCACTGTCTACGAGACAAACACGTTCAACCTACGCACCGTCTGGAGTAACGCCCACAGCGTCAATCGCTACAGTAACCTATTGACTATAACCTAAAATATAAAAGCAAAAATACCACTTACCAATTATATTTTCACTCCACACAAAAAAATCAAGCTTCCTTTTGACTAGGAAGCTAAAAGCTACTTAGATTTATCTTATCAATACACTGATATTAGAGTTTTGTATAAAGATGTCTAAACTCACACAATAACTCGCAAAGCAAAGCTTTGAAAAGCTTAGCAAATGCTAAAATTACTAGCCTTCAAGATAACAATTACTATTTATGAAGAATAACCGATTTTTTAATTCAATAATGCTTAGTAGTATAGCTTATAGGTTCTATAGCTTGAACTAGTCATTGTACACAATAGGATAAGTGAGTTATACGCATGCGTTAAAATAGCGCATGCGCCCGTAGACATCAATATGATAAGGGTATGGAGGAAGATCGGAGAAATATTTCAATGGTAGAAGGAAACTCATGAATGGGAATGTTTAATTCAGAAATAGGAACACAGAAATGCCTTTGTGGATGCATTTGGGGTCAGAATAATTACATTATTGATTCTTAAATCAGATTTTAAGTATGGAGTCAATGACGTTATAAGAATCCTTTTACGGTTTTCCTTTTATTCATTCACCTCTAAGTTGAGTAGAAGTTCTCATCTTTGTCATTAGCTGACTTGCGAGTAGATGAGCCATATGATAAGTGGTCACATTACCCAAGGACATTGGTAACTACCAAATAACGTGTAAATTATCGATGGAATTTCATTGAAGTAAAAAACAAAAAAAAGAAATATCAAGCCAATAAACAGAAAAGTTAGAATTATCCATACTTATATCTATAATAATAAGCTTAGGTTCGGCTTCGTTGGCCTTTTCAAGTAAACTATTTCTTAGAGCATTAATAACCTTTTCATTGCCAGAAATGCCAAATTAACGACACAGCCCCATTGTCATCATTTTACGGTTCTATTCCATGCTAACATTTTAGTGCTTAAGCAATAAAGTTAAAATAGGCTTTAAAGAGTTTTATTAACAGATGGTAGTAACCCCACTGGTCTGTCAGGATGCGATTTGGGTCAATATTCTACGCCAACTTAATCTAATTTGTCTAAAACTTTTCAGACTTTGCCGAGTCAGCGGATCATTTAGTGCGTTGTTTTGGATTTCAATGGTCATCATGATTGTGCAGTTTGTTACAGTAACAGCCTGTGATGAAAGCCCCACTACAAAAATGTTAACCACGCCATCTACTACAATTTCCTGAAAGATCTGAGAAAACAGTGCCACCTATTATGCGGATACTGAACTAATTTCTTTCATGGCTAAGTTTTACAATTTTTGTAATATTTGAGGTATCCACCCCTTTTCGTGATCATAGTTCTCATTCAGTTATGAAGATGGTGCTGGTATTAGTTGTTTAATTATACTAAAATACTACCTACCTATCTTAAAAACAGCATTTTTGTGTGAAACTCAGTTATAGTCTATCAAGCTACCTTCGTTTTCCACGTGTCGTGTACTGGTAAGTAATCACCAACGCTTGGTAATATAGCACGGGGATTTTGACAACGTTATGCCAGTCTCTAAACACCTCTTTAAAAAAATTACAAAATCTTAGAGCATTAAAAACCCTTAATCACATTATTTAAATGTGTTAGAGAATGTATGAATATTATGTCATAATCAAAAGCACACTTAATTCCAAATAGATCTTATTGACATGTATAATATGTAGGTATCTAATCCTTGTCAACAAGATTCTACTTAATATAATGGAGCAGACGACACGGGGACCGCACACAAGCTATTAATTAGAAGCATCAGCACAAAATCCCTACGATTAGTGGTGTAATGGGGGATAAGTCTTTGATCTACGTACAGAGTATGTGGCGCTTCGAGGGATACTTTAATGAAAATAGATAACCTAAATTAGGTAGCGTTGCCTTTTAGCTTCGTGTTGCTAGTCTTCCGAAAACGGTTTCTCTAGTCGATGCATGGATTGATAATTCTATTTTAGTTCAGCCAAATAATAGCTCACTACAAGATACTGGTTTCTAATAATAGCTTTAAGGCCTAGTCTTAGAGCGTACTCGACGACGTAATAGTTGGGATTAGTTAAGAGGTTAATGACTAGTTTAATTTTGAATTACGTACTCAAGAAATTTTGCCATTCCAGACAATTGCATCCAACCACAACATGGATTTCAATCACACAACAGGCACTATGTTAAGACGCATAATACTAAATAGGGACTTACTACTGAATACTTAACAACCTTAGATAGGTATATAAATATCATTGAACCCAAATCATTACGGAATCGACCGATAAATTAATCACTCGGATTCAAGATCCGGGTACACTTCAAAGTCTCAGGTGACGTGACCCATTTTGTGGTTAATTGCATTAGATGTATCTACGGAAGCTTTTTGTATTCCCAATGGCTTATTTCAATTTGTGAAAAAGAAATTTACTTAATCATATATAATTAGGTTCTTCAATGTACTTTCTTTTTAATTAAAAGTCATATTCATAAGATGTAACGGGAATTCTTGTTGTTAACTGACCGTTGAACATGACAAAAAATTTACGTTAAGGAAATCCCATCTTGAGAAATCTATACTAATAAAAAAATATTTCAGAAGTTATCAAACCAGATAAGTTAATAGAAGTCAGCAAGGTCTATGACTAAATCTAACTCGTATATGGAGCCTTCCATACCAAAATTTACGTTTGGTGGTTAGAGAATTTAATCTTCCAGCCCACATAATAGGAACAGTTTGTTGAGCCCGAGAACAAGGCTCATCAAACCAGTAATCTATAATCGAGCAGCTTAAAAACTTATAATACCGATTTTCAGCAACTTGTAACTCTAGCTTCCAAAAATCCATTGTTCCACGTGTACTATATTTCAGTATCGTCTCATACAAAATAACGGCTATGTATTCGCTATAAAGTCCAAAATAGTAGAACTTCTTAAATTTTCCCTTAATCCGTTCTGGGTATTGTTTTCGAGTACCACGAAAGTGATTATTTTTGGCCGTTGGGCACACATGACTTTAAGGCCTCGTTGGAAAGTAATGAGTAACAAATTATAACCTGTACTTTCTATCTCTATGGATCAGTAAATTTCTAAAAATTCCAGCGCTCATTTTCGATAGATTTAAAAGTAAACTTTGAAAGCTTTTCAGGGCTCTTGGGAGATTGGATGCCGTAGGGATGGTCGATTTATGCCATTAAACTAAGACAAAATAGCTGGTTTGTTATCTATTGATGTTAATAATTCAAGACATCATTAACTTTGATGCTGTACTTTAACTTTACATGGCTTTTAACAGTCGAATTTTCTTTCCGAAAACAAAACACTGACTTGTGTCATTCAAAGTTCGACAGCGTCTTGTAAAAATAACGGAAGGCGTTCTTTGTTTATATTGGCTGATGAGCTGTTTGCTTTCCGAACGAGACCCGTATTTATATAACGTTGTTTATTTAAAACATTTATATACCTGGCTTTTCATTGTATTACAAAATTCTTAAAATTGGAAGAAGTACATGCGAAACCTCATATATTGAAAGTATTCAAAGTTAAAAGTGCTCCTATTGAGATTTGTATTGCTGTTTTAAATAACAATATTTCTAATGAAATATTTATAAAGCGAAATGGATATCACATTGTATCAATACTTCGTCTATCGACAAACATTTGTTTAACATTGTATTTAACTACAATTTATGTAGTGATTGTAAAATAACAAAGCCCCATTACTCTCTTCGTTAGCCAACGTCAAGATAAGCTATGGCCGGTGAACGCAGCCCGTTCCATTGGTTTGCTAGAAGACAGATTATGGTCGGACTGAGGTAAATTAAAGCAATATTGATGTTATATCAAAATGTAAACTAAATGTGAATTGGTTATATTACCGCAAGTACTGTTCTATTGCTGAACTCAAATCTTGCCTCATCATGTGAAAAGTTGACGCCATTGTCTGCCATGTTAACCAAGATAACTCGTTTGCAGGTTTCACGATATTTATTGTTACAGAACTTCATTAACATCCACTCAATCATTAAGTTTCTCTATTTCTATTTATCCTCACATTTGTTCATCTTCCCTACTTTTTTCTTTTGGGGTTATAATCTACTTATAATTTACTGGAATATTTAGTAAATGGAAGTTGTGTTAATTATTACAGTCCATTCATAGCATGCGGGTATAACCAGAACACATTGAAAGACGGATTATCGGGAGACTGAGATTAATGAGGGTAGATCCTATTGTGAACGACCATGATATTAGGTTCGTTTCACAAATATACATTTTGTGGTCTGCAGAATATATTTGGTAATAAATAATATTTGAACGACCTTTTAGTCTAGTTGGTCGAATAGTAGCCCTAAATAGCATGATTATTAAGAAAGGTAAAATTAGGTTAAAACTTTTTTTCCACGTTCGTTGGTATGAAAATCTTTGTGCGCTGTCCCAACTCGCACTTAACCGATTTTTTCGTTGTCATATTAATTTCCCCATACGCCTCAAATTCACTTTAACTCTCATTATTTTTTTTACTGTCAACTCTGAGAATGAATAATGTAAACTAAGTTAATTCTGTGATAATCTAAGAAATTCTACTTAGAGACAAAAGAGCTAACAAATCTTAGAAAACTAAATGTAGTATGAAAAGCAAAGACTAAAATGGAGAATAATATAAGTTCCACTAAAGCTATTAAACTCCGAACTAAACAAATTAAGATAAATCTGGCTGTGGAAGTTAGAGTGAGAAGCGTAAGTTGTATTAATGTTTTGCTTCTCGGTAGACATATTCCAAAACATTAATAATACTTAAATGTGGTTTCACCTGTTGGGAAAACATTAGATTGTGTGCCGCGTGCTTAAGTAGATAGGATTATAGCGGTTGTAGTCAGTCTGCCTAAGCCCCTTAGGGGTTGGTTTAAAAAACAACTTAACAATGGCTATAGGCAAACAAAGTAACTCTGACGTCCAATGTAATTATAAATGCTAAACATTATGATGCTATATTTAATGTAAGTAAAGAATGTCGACTAATACGCCTACAAGCTAAAGATACTCGTAGTTCTCATTGGAAGCATTTAGGCACAACTGTATAAACGAATCACTTAAGCAGGCACGATCTGTAGCATTAAGACGTGACAAAGAAGAACTAAATACATACAGAGTAGTATATCAATAAATTAATCTACAAGAAAAAATATATGAAATCGTATAAGACAAAATTACGCACAGCGCTAAGCCCAACATCTGCCCAAACTTGCGAAGTAATAAGGCCCCGAATTATTCGCCTCGTCTCGTAAGGTAAGCGTTGTTGTCGAAATGTACGTAACGAGCTAGCAGTTGCAAAGATAACAAGTAAAACCAGTCAAGTGTGAGTCTAATAATAAACAAACTGTTCCGATTATTTTTACACAATCACCGCGAAGTCAAAAAAAAACGGTTGTGGTTTAAGCCCAATGTTTACTTGTTTCCGTATAAATCTTAAGCTATAAAACATATTCTTACAAAATGTAAGTAAACTTATTGTGAAGTTAGGTAGGTATATCTAATTTATTGAGATTAAGAGATTTTCAAAGTGTTTTTAAAAGCTATTATTTCAAGCTGGTGAGTGTCTCTTTTTTACTACGATGGCCCCTTTACCGACGACTTAACATATCCTTTGAAATACGGAAGTATCCAACAATTATTCCCTTATTAAATGGTGGTAGCCACTTACTAAATAGTCGAGTCACTTTTTAATGACGCAAGCTATATCTAAGATCATCTAATGATTACCCTAGCTTTTGTTATTTAAATATGAAAATATGGCTTGCAGATAATCCAAGGTTCTTATTATTTAGCCCGTAAGCTAGCATAACCCTAAAAATGATTCCTTGAAGCTTGCGAAACTCGTTGAAACTTTGCGGGAACAAATAGGAGTTTCGCCAAATCGTCTGGAGGTGCAAACGCTCCATTTCGCAGATTTCGTTGATAAAATAAAATTGCCCCAACGTAATCTGATTTGCAACGAACAAAACATGCTCTATGTGTTGATTAAACAAACTGTATTAGTACTTACAGTCCTTGTTCAATAAAGCGGATAATACCTTTGAAATCCCACGCTCAATAGTTACCAAATTTTACTGTTTGTATTGTATGTTTACTAATCTATATTGTGTACATGAAAGTACATACACGTACAGTCACGAGCAATAAAAGTTTATCTCAAACTGTTCAATGTTTCTACTTTTTTATTGTTTAATCTTGAATTGTAATCAGACTTATAATTTGTACATTTCACGTAATATACTATAGAAGGTATCCTGTCAACTATATTTGTGAAACAATTTGATTAAAAAATTTCGAAGCTTACATTTACTTTTGAATTTTAAAGAATTGTTTGCTCGCTTGTTGTACATACCTACTTGTGTAAATATTGAGCAACATATAGGACGTGTAGGTATTTTAAATAAATATGAAAAAGAACTTAAAAATAACCAATGTAATAAATTTTCATGTCTTTACATTACAGTTTTAACGGACTCCAAATAAAATTATCTTACTATAGATAAAATTGAATAAGCATAAAAATACGTTCGTTAAAATATTAGGTGATAATAAAATTCCTGTTATTACCTTTGACCTACACCGTGGATATAGGACATTCGTAAAATGTTCGCGAGTAAGCGAAACAGAGTAATGGACAAGGTTCAAAAATATACGGGATTTTATAGCGTTTTAAGATTATAAGTTTGGTTTTGTTTTATAAATACATGAATACTACTATAATTTTTGATTCTGATTGTACTAAAAAACTAGAATTTTTGCAGTAATCATTAACATTCAATTAGCATTAAAAAAGTAGTATAGTCTATGACACTTATACAATGAAGACGAATTCAATGACACCTCAGACGTTGAAATCAGCCAAGCTGTTTAGATTGTAGAGCGTGCCAAAGAAATAGACACATATCCTACTAATA
>LGAG01000352.1:490302-513081 GCA_001278395.1 Lerema accius | reverse complement strand
AATTAGCATTAAAAAGTATTATAGTCTATGACACTTATACAATGAAGACGAATTCAATGACACCTGAGACGTTGAAATCAGCCAAGCTGTTTAGATTGTAGAGCGTGCCAAAGAAATAGACACATATACATACATAAATAAGTTTGAAAAACATTGACCCAGTCAGGTATTTATAAGAAGTTTCAATATTAAAATGATAAAAACACGTATGTATACATTTTAAGCATGGCTGCCTGTAGAGATAGGTTTAAGTGCAAGTATAAAGTATGTTTTAGAATCACACCATAAAATTTTACGACTATCTGAAACACGCACTTTTATATCATTCTGGTAGTAACATAAAAATATTGTTTGACCTATGGTCCTAAAAATTGTAAAACGTAATTCGGATAATTTACATAAATAAACCAAAGTTAAGAAATCCCTACCTAATTAAAATTATACTTATTTATTATTTTATTTTCTGGGTAGGGCTAGACTTGAAAAAATAGGATATTTTTATTTGATTATACATTATTATTTTAAAATTTTAAAGAAGAAAAGCAAGACAAAACACATTTTGTTACTTTTCTCATTCCTATCTAATATTTAATATGACTTAAGAAATATTAAAATTAAATTGCCAATTTTTTCGTTCCCGAAAATATTTCAATTACGGAATAACTTGGATAGAATGAAAGCCAATTTCAATTTTTTTGCTTCAGGATTTCTAAATGAATATTATTTTGCGTCAAATTTTACGTTCGTCATTTTATTTGTCTTTAGTATCTTCGTCATAAGTTTAATGGAAATATTTGGACAATTCTGATTAAATAAGGATGTACCTACTTTTTACTTACAGGTAATTCACCTATATTTTGCTACATTGCCTATTATACCTATTAGAATTGTTACTTAACAATCCTATTAAATTGATAATGAATCTATCTCTATTGCCGAATTATTATTATTATTGTTTCAAGTTTGAATGGATATGTATAAATGGCAATAAAAGCTTTTTAATCTTTAGTTGACCACATTTGATGCAGCTAAAAAATTGTTTTGTCCTTAAACACATATGATGTCGAGATATGACGACATTTTGTGTTACTGTGCAATGAATTTTCTGTCTGTCATCTATTTAACTGCTTTGTTTTCATAGACTGAGAGACTGATGAAAACGTTGACTAGTTAGTACTTGGTAAACTGTCACCGTCTTCTATAAGCTTATGCAGCCCCAATTATGACGAAAACTGTCACTTCGCAAGCCTTATTTGAAAACTCTTTTGACGCCATTGTTGAAGAACCCCACGTCATGGCTTTTAGAAAAATCTTCGAAAGCAATCTTAAGGTTATATAACTCAATCGATCACCTACAAAAGACAAAATCCTTGCTTGCTCCCAACAATTCTTTCTAAATGGCCCTTTCATCTCTGCCTTTTGACTCGCAGAATCTGACGATAGTTTGATAGTCCCAAACATGATTCATGGAATAGCATCTAACATTATACCTCTTAATGTTGAGCCTGAAACGAATTTATCTTTTCGGAATGTTCTTAGTGTAACCATAAATCTTTCTACGAGCAACTATACCAAAAAATAATGTCCCTTGAGTGTTTCCTAGAATAAATAAAGACTCTAGAAAAATGGTCTTTAATAGGCAACGACAACGATACGTCTTGAATTTGTAACGATTTTTTGTGTTCCTGTTGTCTGAAACAATTATTTTATTGCAACGATTAGCTTTAAAATATAAACCGTAAAGACTATAAAGCCGCAGGTAATGTTGCACGGAATACTTTTTCTGTATAATAAGGATCTAACAATTCTCCAGTACCTATCTAACAAATCTGCAGTATAAAATATCACGGGCCATACCGATATTTCGCCTGACATTGTGTTGAGTACAAAAAAATGAGAGGAAAATCTTCAACAACACGATTTATCGTAAATTAAAATTTGTCGTGTCGTCATAAATCAGGAAAATAAAATATCGTGATGAATGAAAGAGCGACGTAGGTCGGAATATTATTCACTGCCACTTTGCCTTGGTCGATCTCTGTTCCATACGTGAGCCAAATAGTAACAAGCTGGTTTGTACAAGCACATTATAACTTATAATAAGTTATCATACATTTTAGCAAAAATCTCACAAACATAAAATACAATACAAAAACTAAAAAAAAAATTGTAACTTTTTTTACACAATGAAATTGGTACTTTAACATGACTGCTAATTTGAACTAAGAAAGGTTTTTGTCACATGGAAATAAAATAATTTTCACAAAATAGAGATTTTTTTTTGAAAATTCCACAAATAGGTGTTCAGAAACAAAACATCTGCAGATCTTACAATAGTAAGACTAGCGATAGTATGTACGTGCAACTCTGTACCTTTTTCTGGGTAATCTATTAGAAGAAACACTGACGGAAATAGTACGAATATTCATAAGATAGTTTTTGAAGTTATCACTGTGGCGAACACACGTGGGAAAGATTTCTTTTTATAATTAACAAGTGATATAGGTATAAACATAAAATTTAATGATACCATCGTACTTAGTAGAGCTTCGTTTAATTAGAATTTCTCGTTTAAGCATGACCAGGTGACCTAGATCTTTATATCTGCTCGTTTCTTTATCAAATTCGTGAACGAGCTCGTTAACAACTTCATAGTAAAAATATTATGTTTAACAGAAAAATAAGGTGATAATTTTACTTAACAAATTAATAATTAAAATATAATATATAATTGTGTAAGTTATAATTAAACAGAACATTTGATTCATTAATTCAAATAAAGAATTTTCAAAAGAAATATATAAATCGGTAAAAGTAATTCTAGGGTATTATAAAAAAAATGTATTTTGATCGTATTCAAAGACCTTTTAAAGTCAATCATAACCACAATGAAGTATTGATAACAAAAATAAATTAATCAAAAAAGTAACAATATCAAAAGTACCTATTACAGTCATCGTAGTAGATAAAGAATTTTTAACAAAACCGTTCTTAATATTAAAATGCCTAGTCCCGATTACAAATTTCTTGTCCAAAAATTGTCTGACTCATTTATTTTTTCAATAAATTTTGTCATTTTTGTCATTTCGATATTTCTCTTGCTGGGTCTTGAGATTAATATTATATATTAAATGAGGATTCGACGTATTTAATCTAAAGTGTACTAAGATTACGGCGATTTTCTACCTTTGTATATTTTTAAACATTTTGTAACAATGTAGTACTAAGTACGTAATACTATAACAATGTAAAGTTAATTATGTATTATTTTCTTACTAATAAATTTCTCTGAAGTGTAAATTATAATAATTGGTTTCATGTTTGTTTCTACTTAGACAAAATTGTGAAGATTTTGTTTTAATATCACCTTCTTTTGTATCAAATTTAGTTTAACATTCAAAAATACAGTACAAAATATTTTAAATCGAACACAAAATTTAAATGACTGTAAATACTGCTCCATCTGCCACAGCCAAATAAGTTCATCTATGAATACAGACAGCTGAGAGGGTTGTATTAACTTAAATTATGTTTAAAGCTCAAAATCTCTTGACTTAATTGAATTTACAAAACAATGAGTGCCGTTGGATAAAATTATATGACATTCTAGGATTTGAATGAGGTTATACGAGCTATTATAAAGCGGATTTGGTGTGATTTAACTTGTTAAATACGTAAAGGTAATTTAAATCGTAGCGTAATGGTGCTACTTAACAAATGACTGTGACATTACATAAATCCTTCTTATGTCTACAAGTAAGAAATAGAAGTTAATTAAATTTCTAGAGAACTTATTATTAGATAGCTATAGACCAAGCATAATAAGTAATTTCAACTCAACTGAGACCTGTTAAAAATTAAATTAAATAAAAAAAAGTAATTTCGACTTAATATTACATTGCCTATTGACATCTAGGAGAAGCTTGCCATAACGTCTTCTATTTCAATAAGATGTAGGTCTAAACTTAACCTTATATTATAAGACGTGGACTATAGGTTTTTTGTGTCTCGCAAAACAGTACATCTTCCAAACCTACCTTGGACATTATAATACGAGGATCCACCCAATGTTACTGTTGAGAGCTATTACGTTGCCAAGTTGTACAGTTACTGCACTTTGTTTAAATCTTCAATATGTACCTGGGGCATCGTAGAAACTAAATGGTGTCTGTGTTTCTTACTTGGCAGCATTATATCCTGTACCTGGGTTTAGTAATTTAATACCAAACGGGATACGGCTGTAGAAGTAGTTAAGCTACGTAAATATTTAATGAATTCAGTTAACGGCTAAATTCATAATTTAAATATGGAAATGGATGTCAATGTAACGTTCTATTTATCGTCTATGTGCATCGTGTTTGCATCAAACGTAGTGTCTTTTCTTTTATTAAACTTTAAGTCTGCCATGACTCAACTTCGTATGTATCTATATTACTCTTAAAAATTGGTCTAAAATTAAGGCCTCCATGTATAAATAGATACAAAATGCTTGAAACCTAAAATATGCCTTTTACACAGTAACTTCCTAGGAAGGGTACTCCTCAAAATTGAGACGAACTAAAGCACACTTCACTACGTTGGTTAATGCAGAGATTATATTTTTTTATTACATGTGTAAACGAATATTCATTAAGTGATACATAATTTCATACGTGTAGAAAGCCGGGTACTTAGCGTACGAGTAGTTTCACAGCCGGCGTCGGTGAATTTGTGTTTTAATTAAAAATAATTCGCCAGCTCGTGCACTGGGGACTGTTAACACTAAAATAAGAAACCAAAAGATACTGTTACACTGAAAGTAGAAACTGATATCAATAATGGCACTTAATATTCTTAACTGTTACTTTCACTATATTGCACTAAGAAATTTTAAAGGGAAATTGCGTAATGCCTAGTATTGCCTAGGCTGATAAAATTTGTTAAAAACTATTTGAATTACATAATTTATTGTAAATTGTTTTTGGAATAGCTTTGACATATATCGCTATATGTGTATTATGTAATGATAATAATAGCAAACAAGCCTCACTACCAACAAGACTACAAGTACCACAATCCTCTGGCACCCATGGACATTGGTACAAACCTTAAGTAGGGCTATATGGGGACTGTCAGTTAGTAAGTTCCGACAATAGTAGGTATTAATAAGAACATTGGTAGTTATTAAGGCGTTTCGAAATCGAACCTAGAATCCATCGAACAGCAATCCAGCGTGGTAACCATTCTGCCATACGTATGGTCGATACAAAAAAGCAGATACAAACGTGTTTTTATAGTAGTAACAATAAATCGTTCTTTATCTAAAGGTCTCGTATTTCATAGCGAAGCAAAAAGGTCGTATCCATTTATTTTTCAGATCCACGTCGCAGTAATTAATGTTTCGTGGGAACAGTGTCCGTTTATGCGAACTAGTGGTTTTAATTTCACTTAAATACGTTACCGCCTCTTCGTTTGCTCGGGATGGGGCTAATTAGAGCTCTATTTTACGCGGTGGTGTAAATTATCTTTATGTATACAATCCTAGTACGTGTTTGTTACTGAACTCCTAAATGATTCTAATAAACATTTCGACGTATATTAAAGAGGAAATTACTCTCAAAAATTACCTTGACAATAAATGAAAAAAAAATGTACTACGGATCCTTGACTATATATGGTTTAGAACCACTATTTAGACCCTGTAGGTGGTCATGGATCTTCGTAACATGCCAGTTCACATTATATCCTTAATAATTTTATGTAGTCTATAACTAGCGGAATAACGAGACGCTTCTAATGATACCCCACTTATCAAATAATGAACAGTAGTTTAGGAGTTAGGATGGAACAGATGAACATACATACATACACACATACATGCATACTGGTCAAAATCATAACCCTTCTTTTGGCTTCGCCGTGGTCGGGTAAAAACGTACTTTAATAATGTCCTCCATTATAGTCACCTTGTATGTCCAGTCGACCTTTCAAATAGTTCAGTTACAGACTTTATATTTGTCGTATAGTATATAAACGGTTCTCAGACACAAGTTCTAACAAGAAAAGTGTTTCTAGAACAGAATAACTGCTTGTCTAACTTTAAGTATCTTAAGACAAAAGTATCTTTATTTGTGATATTAAGTTAACTAAAGTTTTCTGCGTCATATTGCAATTGTTTGCAGTCTATTCAACGGCTTGTTTTGATATGAGATATCGATAAATAAATGAATAACGTTGGGCACTTTTAAATAGTCATATCCTTTGCAAAGTTCTTTAAAGAGTAGTTTAATGATTAGTAAAAAATTATATAAAAGTCAATAAAAATGTTGTCATTTTTGACATCTCTCCCTTTTTTCAAAGATATTCTTGACAATTATACTGGCTTAGGAGCAGTCTGGCTCAGTTCTATAAAGCCCTAAGGTTCAACTAATCTGAAAGATAAACTGAAACCAACTTCTGACTCAACCCCTTAAAATTTCACTCCTGTCACTTAAAAAAATATTATAATCGCTCGCAGAATGTTTTTTCATTTCCACCAATAACATGGGGGAAGTTACTTTAAATTCAGCGACGCATCCACATTACCCTATTACCCATATGACAGACGTGCGGATAAAAGAAACGTGACAAATGAAGCTGTATTTGCGGAGGAAGATAATATTATTTTCCTATTATATTAAACGAGCGAAAATGCAATATTTACGCTGGTATAAAGTATCTAATAGTACGCTTTATATAGTACGGTACTATAAAAAGTCGGAACAGTGATAACTTAGTGGTTTAAAGATTGGTGGGAATGAGAAATGGCAATGAGAGTTCCGGAGTTCAAACCCGGGACGCACCTCTAATTTTCAAAAAAATTTATGTGCGTAATAGAAACTAATCATCACCTGCTTTGACGAAGAAAAACTTCGTGAGATAATTTGCCCACCAGAAAGTTCTATATGAAGGTCTCAAAAGCGATCTAAACTCTATTAATCCGCATTTGGCTAGTGTGGTAGACTATGGCGTGTAGCTCTCAAATTGTAAAGAAGAGAAGTCAATGTGCCCATTTTGTAAAGTACTAAATCATATGAAAGACGACACACAGAGTGCCAAAACACAGTCATCAACTGATAGCGTTAAAAAATCGTAACAAGAAAAAGTACCCTCAAGATTTGTGTTGTATTAGTACTATCATCTGAACTCCTAACAAACAACCCCGTAAAAGGCTATGGACATTCAGACAGAATGACAAAGAACCCCAAGGGTGTAAAAGGGTCATGTAAACTTTTCCATTTAACTTGTGTTGTTACAACCTGATTATTTGTCCCTTGTCAAATTCATAAGTCAAGCACGTTGGATTTGTTGTAAAATATGTTGATTTAGTTGTCGATTGTATGGTAACCTCATAATTTTTTAGTAACGATCATGTGTACAATGGTACTTTTTAATGTTACCAATTACAGTTACTTCGAATAGAAGCCTATGGGCAATGGCTCATATCAGCAATTGCCATTAAAAGGCATTTCATATTTTAAGTACCTATGCGGCAGACATATCCAACGTTTACTATTAAAAAGTATTTGCGCATTGACAATTCCATAAAATAATCAGTATTTAAACGTATGTTCCACGGACCACACGTACCACATGAATCTATAATTTTTTGATTGTCCAAAATAAATTATTATTATTTTTATTATATTGAACAAAATATTTAACAGTATCTTTTACTCCTAGTATTGTGATATCGTGTCGCTTTCGATCATTCTTACGCTTGTCCAACAAAATTTGTTAAAAGTCGTAGGGAAAAGGTAGGAAGTACCTAAAGTAGCAACACAGAAGTTTTAACGACATAATGAGTTTTGCTTCGTTAATTATTAGAATTCCTCAAATTTTTGTGATTTGTGTTTTGCAAATGAGATTACCCAATTTGTGTTTTTTTTCAGGCTTTGTATATTTAAACAAATTTTTAATTTTGCTCAACCCCTTATTGGCACACTACTAGAACTTAAAAATAACAATACAAATGTATTAAATTGGGTAGGTAACTAAGTTTTTTACGTAGTATCCGATGACAAATTAACAAAAACATCTGGTTTTGTCACCCTTCATGATACCGTTAAAACATTTATCACAATCATAAAGCTCCATAGAGAAAGGACTTGTAAGCAATGGATCATTTATCAAAACGTTACTCTTCAAATATATCCAAATACATACCTATATGTAACTCCACATAATAATTGATTGTTTGATTGAAAACATGTAACTACTGTGTGATTGTTTGCGACATCAATTCATTAAAGATATTGATGACGACTACAGCGTCGCATAATTAATAAAAAAAAATACATAAAAGTTTTGACGTGATAACGCTAGAAGGGTAATATTTTCCTGTGTTTATAATGTATGCATGCGTGTATGTCGAACTCTTTGGGATGCTCTACAATGCCAAACGGCTTAACTTATTATATTATTATTATAGCTAAATACATTTTTGTTATTATTTTTTATTAATAATTACTAGTTCATCATAAAAATCTCGATCTTTACACATTATTACGTAATACAATTAAATGTATACATTTAACTTGAAGCGTTAAAATATATGTCAAAACACCCTATTCAATTATTCAAAGCAATTTCGTCACACAGTTATAACGAATTCACAAAAGAATTCCACCGCAAAAGTCCCTGAAAAAGAAAAAGTCACCTAATTCCGTATTCATTCCGCAAATTACTGAATTTAGGTATATGGGAGAAATTGTTCAAAGTGATGGGTACTCAAACAAAAAGTTAAAGTACGCATTTTCAGATAAGCTAGCATGTTTGATCTTAAAATGATCTGAAAATAATAATTATTATTATTGTTATACTCCTGACTTTTAAGAACAGCGACATTATTTCGATTAGAAAAACAAGCCCTTAGCTGATGAAAAACATTTATTTGTTAAGCCCCAACTGGGCAAAAAACCCAATTAAAATATTAATCAAATCATTTATTAACAGAATTTCAAAAGTACACAGTAATAAAAATTACAACAAATAGGTTTTTTTAGCGAAACACTGTATAAAAAAACCCTGTTCTAACACTAGGAAGCAATAAGAAAATTAGATTAGATTAGAGTCTTTATAATACCAATTAAATGCCAAGTAAACAAAAGAAAATTCGTTATTAAATATTCTATTACGACTTATTTATTCCCTAGAGAAATATACAGTGTATGTTTATTGGTATTCATATGAAATTTCTGTTATGTAGCTACTGAAATATTCTATTATAAATTGCCGTTATTTTGCAAATATGATATATTCATGAAAGTAATATTTGTGACAAATATAAGCATGTAAATCAAGGTAACGAAGTCATCTGTTATCAACATTTGGGTATTTTTCTTTCCTTTCAACAGTGTTTTTCAACCTTGATTGTGTAGTTACTCTTATCTTATAAACTACTTTAGGAATTGTTTTCTTCCCCAGCGAAAGAATTATAGATAATATTAAACTATTCACTTTTGCAAAAATATAATGAAGTATAATTTATTTTAGCCTGTTAGATAAGACTAATTTTGTAGCATTCTACTAGTGATTTTTTTTTTAATATTAGACTATTCTATACTTATTTTCGAAGATTACCCTACAGAAAAACTCACAAACATATTATCAAGCATTGTCATTTAAAATAAATAGAAGATAGTTAGCGAAAATATTTTAAACGTAACAGCTTTATAAACTTAAACGAAGTACCTAATATTTTGTTAACTTTTCGCTAGACAAGCAAGATGCTTTTTAACCTTCATACAAAGGCTAAACGAGTGTTTACAAAAAAAACTGCAACTTTTAAAATGACTCAAGGGCGTACAGACTGAAAATTTCAAAATATTCCAGGGCATTGATGTTTTTTAAAAGATGTATCTAAATAAAGTTTTATAAAAGCTGTACCTATAATTTATAAATAAGTCATATATACATATATAAATATATAAGTGTATAAATAATATCAGTGAATAATCACGAGAACTTATTGAAGTATAGCTGGAAACAGCCTGTTATTGTGTTATTTTTTCACAAAAGGACAATGTATACCTATTCTACATATTGGACATGATAGTCGAAAACGTTGATTTTCAGTGTTGAATAGAAAAATAACAAATGTTTCTATGGACTTATTTCAATGGAGTAAATTGTGTTGTTTTTAGGAATGGAAGGTTAGCAATCAGTTCAAAGAATACTAGTAATATTAGAAAATATTTTGGCTGTAATGTTTTAGTTCTAATATATATTTCTCTGTCTATCGTCATCCATTATGATCGTGTTTCGAATCATTTCATACTTTGTATTTAACATTATAAGAAGCAGCAACATTATAAGTTCCTGAAAAATCTACTATTAACATTCATATATTAACTAGAAGACCGGGCAGACGTTTTTCAGCCATATATTTTTCATTTTTCAGATATACATTCATTTGTAGTTCGGTTGATCCCTTAGTTTTCTACGTCACTTACTCCTGACTGTTAATCTCCCTTTATAGGACAACTTTTGTCATGGTGGTTGAAACATTCTTACAGTTTGGCTCGTCCATTGAAGTATCTTGACATCAGTACCAACTGCCAAATCTAGATGTGGCTCGAAACCATACTCGGTCCCTCTAAAATACCTTACTTTTTATTACAATCGGTTCAGCCGTCTAAGAGGTATTCAGTGACAAACACACGTACGCTATTTTTATATACTAAGATAGTTAACTTCCCCTTCTTTGCCTGACCCTATGATGTCCCGCTTTTTATACCAGAATTTTGTTGTTGAAAAACTTCATGACGTTAAAAATAACCTGTCGTGTTCCAGATGTTACATTATAAATGAACCGTGTCAATGCATCAGCTCCAAGCCGACGAGTGAGAAATGACCTGCTCCGACATATATACTCGTATAACTGGCAACAACCAGCTTTGATAGTTTGTTAAAGACCCAACATGACATTACAAACGATTAGTATATTAACAGCTACAATCTAAGTAAAACTATTGATATACATACACACTGTTACATGCATACATGTTACACTACGACAATTAGTACTTTCGCTGTAATTAAAACTCATGCAAAATTTATTTATTTATGGTTCACCAATACAGGTACATACTTTATAACTATTGGGCTTCTGCAATGACAGGTGAATAAAGCACTGAAAACTTATTTATTAGGAACACCATTTATTTCATAAAATATTTAAAAAGATGTCAAATTATATCTAAGAATCATCTTAATAACAATTACAAGTACATCTACTTTCAAACCTAAAAAGGTGTCGAAATTGGTCTATTTGTTTAGAACACATTTTGTTTTTACATACTTGTCTGTCAACCTTATAACTAGTTATAACACCTACGAGTATCTATTTACGTCATGGTTGAAAACAGAACATCCTTAACAAGACATACTCCCAGATCTTCAATTCCCAACGCCACATCTGCTACGAACTCGATTATAAACTTCACGTTTCTATATCTCATGAACACAAAACTTTTACCAGGTTTGTGCAAACTTGGATTGAATATCTAGTAGAAATGTTTTCGTGTCATATAAGGCAGGTAGGTATTTAATGTAAATCAAATAAAAGTTGTTGACAAAAGTGACTTCAATTAAGTGTCGAATAAAAATACGTGTCGCCAAGGGAGGAGCTGTGAAAAAAATATGTTCTTTGCAGTAATAACTCAAGTGTAAATTGCCCAAACTTCTAGTTTATAGTTAGAATTGTATTATGTCCAAAAAATCATAGAAAACAAAACTGTATAATTTCCTTTGTCTATTTTCCCGCCTCCCTTCGCCTTGTGCTAAACTAAAATGTGTTTCTGTTCTATAATAAAACATGAAATATAGTAAACCAATAATATTTCGTACTTCGTAGGTAGGTCCTTATCTTTGTAAGTATTATCATGGCAGTATACTTAAAAAAGCTGATTTTATAATCAAAATCAATAACGATAAACGCTTAACTTAATAAGCTTAACATTTAATAAGCCTTAAAATCAATGCAGTCAGGAAATTTAAGTCAGTTTACCAAAACTTTGTTCGTGGTAATTAATCTTGACTGAGCCTTCCCAAAGGATTAGGTATATATTTACTTGAAATTAATTGCCCAAGCTAATTGGTTATTCTGAAACTTGTGGCGATGTCTTCATGAGAGAAAAGGCTAATAAAATTAAGATGGCTTTACGGTTTTGTATGCTGAGATGGGAAGTGACTTGCTTTGGTTTATTTTTACGGTGCCTTAGTAAACTTATACAGTAATACGGTAAACTTATACAGTTATAGTTTAGTTGTTTGAATGTTGGTCTCTCGAACAGAAGTTCCTGAGTTCAAACCCGGCTTGCACCTCTAATTTTTTTTAAAGTGGCGAGTATGAGCGCACTGGAATCTAATTATCACTTGCTTCGAAGCAAAACGAGGAAAGTTGTTAGCCTGAGAAATCTCCATAAATCTCAAAGGTGTGTGAAGTCAATCACTACTTAGCCAGCGTAGTAGACTATGGTTATTATCCTTTGTGAAAGGAGACCTATGTTAAACGTTGATATCTTCCAGCAAAAAATTTCGAACAAGTCTTTACTCAATGGTTGTGTTCATATCGGATCACATAGCGGGTAACGTAAAAATAAATACACTTGAGGCCTAATACATGAAGAGCATTTTAATAAAATCAACTTTTTACGCTTACTCGAAAAAATTATATGACCCTAAAGCCTATATTACACTCCAGAAGGTTAATTTTCGAAAGCAACCTCCAAATGCTCCCATCCACTAAAATCGAACCGTAAAAAGCGTTGTTCGATCATAAATCCCGCACGCCTATAACATATTTGTTAACCCTCCTTCAATTTACGCTTTGCTTCTCCCATTTCGTAAGATCGATGTATATTTTAACCCATTTTCAACCTTAACCCCTTGTAATAAGATGGTGTACAAGAATACTAATGCAAATTAGAGGTCCCAGTTTTCAGAACGCGATGCCGAAGCCATTTGTCTGTACCCTCCCTCGAATATGTTGGAAAAATGGCGAAACTTACCATATATCTCGTTTACCTACCGTTATGCAAATCATTGTATACCAAGATGTGTATTGCATAAACAAGAACATACTGGTTATCGAATATTACGAGTAATAATTGGTGTGAAATATAGCGGAAAAGGTCGTTATATTTCGCCATTTTCCTTTTTGTTTTTAATATGTACTAATAAGTTTATGTTTTTATTTTATGCTAAACTGACACAGTCACATGTTGTATGAATGGACGTAGCAGACAGTCGTCATCAGACAACCATTGGTAGACAGATAACTTAAAGAAGACATCGTTGTCAGACAATTGAAGTTGACATGTCCATCTTCCGGTCCAATATTTCTAACTACCCAAAACGAGTCTATATTCTAATAACTCAGGTATTTGCGCACATACTCTTAAAAAGAATAGACGGAGCCATCCAGCCAAAAAGTGACGAACTTAAATATGGAACCATTCGAAATGAAGCCGGCCGCTCGATAGTATACAGCAAGCGAGTAACAGATTTCTGTTCGTCACTTATTTAGTCGCAATTGTATACGAGCGCTCTGTCAAATTTGTTTATGGGTCTGTGGTAATTAATTATGGTCTAACAAATAGATATTTGAGTATTTTTAGGACAAAAAACAAAAGCTCTAAAAACTCAGGAGTGAGAAAAACAGAACGCTGGTAAACGTATAAAATGAGACCACTCTAACTCTTTGTTTTAAACGAAATTCATGTGGCTAGGGACCACGTATAAACTGAGTAAGCGGGGTAAAATAGCCACTTTACATACTTCAATCACCATCAAAGAGCGTGGAATGCTTCACAATGTAGAAATACGTCATTTTAGAAGGCACTTGATACTAAATAATCGGTGAGATGCATGAACTTTATACTTATACTCAATGATATTTTACACTGTAGATTATGTTACTTCCCTAATAAAGATTGGAACAAAGTATAGGCAGATACGTATTATACGTCTTTTTTTAATCACACTACTTAGTTTGTGTACCAAATTGTCGGTTTTAAGTTTAGGCCGTGTTTTTGAAGTATCATTAAATGTCTATTTAGATAACACTAACACCTGATTATGCAAAAATCATAATGTTATGTATATTTTGACCCAAAAAATTAAACGTGCTTAATCCTGAAATAATACCGTAACAAAATAAAGCAGAAAGGCAAATAAAACCCAAAAAATATTTTTTATTTTTGTAATCAACATAAGCCTCAGATTTCAGGCCATAAATTGTCATGATTTAACTGAACCTACGTTTTACCTATTTATTGTATTGCTGAGAAAAGAGGGAATAAAAAGGCTATAGACAAAATATTTTTATTGGCTAGTAAAAAAGCAATTTAAACACACTGAAAAATATTAATGTTTGGTCATTAAAATCTATAACACCGAAGCAAGAAACACATCGCCGACGTGTTACCAGGCAAGAAGTAACTGGGGACTAATAATATTTGATAAAAATATTTTTAATATGTTTGTAAAATATAATTAGATATGTCTATAAAGACACCACCTTGTCAGTAAAAGTAAGAAATATTACTTCAAAATAAAGAAAGAAAACGTATCCCGTCAAATCCAAATCCCACCCACTTGGTTTCTAGATACTACCTGATTAGCCTTTTATTAATTTTACAATAAAGTGTATACTATAATCGCGATAAATACTCAATATTAACGTAAGTAACTCAATATTAACGTAAGTAATCATGTATATTTTCACGTTATAATCAGGTGGTATTTTTGATGAAAATTTCTTGTTATTCCCAGCTTTATATTCGTTTTGCGTCCTTATTTATCGTGGAAAGAAACGCCCAAAGCTTATATTAATCGTCGTTAACGCGCTCTTTTACTTAGCTTGCAAAAATGAACGTTTTAATGCCCGAAGTTAAGATAAATCACGTTAAGAAACAACAGTTTTTTTACATTTGATGAAAATGTGAAAATATTTTTTCATGAGCAATTTTTTATGTTACTTATTTACTTTTATGCTATTTGCTTTTTAATAATGAAATCCGGACACAATTATTTTACATTTGTAGAGGTACGTTATTTTTTATGATATGAAAATAGCAAACGAGCTTGCAGTGGCTTATACAAATGATGTATTTGCCATTATATTTAAATGCCATGTATGTAAGAATGGTAAAGTTAGATTAATAATAGATAGTGGGCCTAGTAGATTGTGGCAACTATAATAGTATCTAGGAAATTCATTAATTAATGTGTATTTTATTTTAAGTAAAATAAGGTTTCCTAAGTTAATTGTAGTAAATGTCACGCATACCAACAATTTTCTAAAATAATGTTGCATATAAGTCTGAAACAGTTACGATGCTATGTAATATTTGGTTTTGTTTAAAACAATATACAAAGCGATTGTAAAAGTATGTCTTCCGCTTTCCATTTTTATTTTTACGCGGAACCACAATCATTTTGGCCAGTTAAACAGACGTCCTTTAATGTGGTCAAAGGGATTTAAAAAGACAAATAAAAATTATATCATACCTGTAATAACCCTCGTAAAAGGCTTTTAATATATTTATTTATTTAGAGATATTTTTAACCATCAACGGTTAAAAATGGGGCAAATATGAATTGGATTTGCAGAAACAGAAATATATTTATCTATATCCAATAAAGCAAATATACATAGTTAAAAAAAACAAATATCTGTCTAGTAAGTAGTTCAAGCGAAGGCTCTGTAGGTACTCATACTAAACGAAAAAAATATACTTTAATAAAATTATTCCGTTTGAAAAACAAAGCAATTTATTCATTTAATAAGGTTTTTACATTTGATTTTTAGCTAATATCTGTAATTCCGGAGTTAATTGATCAACGTTGTAATTTTCCATCAACCATTTTTGCTTACTAGAGGTAGTGCATGTGTCCAAAATTATCCGGTATTTACCATTGAACTGAGCTACTTGAAGGCATTTTTGGGTCTTCATGTTCCTTATATTTTCAGTCTGAAATAAAATATTTAGGTCACTGGGGTACCTATTACTGTGGGAAGATTACTTCCTATTAAGTTACATGACTTAACTTCCTATTAAGTTAAGTTAAAGGAAGGTTACTATTAAGTAACTAATAATAAGAGGGCGGGATGTAATTTTAAAATGTTATAGCCTGTCACTATCATAATGGAGACGAATCTAATGTCACTTCACACAAAAACCGCTAAGGAATTTGGGCTGTACAGTATTCTAAAGAAATATACATACATTAACGTACACTTAAGTTTAAAAAACATAACCCTCCTTCTGGCAGTAAACTAGGTACTTCGCGTCAACTAGCAAAAGTTAATAAAACAACAGTTTTGACTATTATTGCCAACAATAGTCTAGCTACTAAGAATATTCATTACAACACTACAGTTTTGGAAGTCATCTGCAGCTCACAAGAATGTTTAATATAACATAAGACAGCCACACGATTCCAACGGACAGAGGTCGTAAATAATGGATGAAGTCTAGCCGCAGACTCAAGACAAGATTGGTGGCTGCAGGAAATTTGATTAAAGCGCTATCTTGCTTACAAACCACAGGACTACAGCGGAAATACACTGCTTCGTGCACTTGAGGAATAAAACTTAAGGACTTGTCTTGCAACTTAAACGACAAAACTTTGAACAAATAAATGCTAGTGGATTAATGTTTCAACCATAGCTGTTAGCCAATTTTTTCGCTGAAAATGTATATTAAAATGTTAATTACTGACATGAGTTAATTAATAAAACTAAAGTCTTGAGTTAAGATTAAAACTAGCCCGAATTAAACTTCAATATAAATTTTGACAAAATACTAATGTCAAAAAATGTACCCTGTTTAGGAATAGCCTAAAGTGTACATTTTATTTCTTTTATATAATTTCACCTGCTTGGAAAATTAACTTTTAACCTCAAGAGCATGATTAAAAAAATATTATACCAATTGTTTAATAAGTTGTTTTTATTGAATCTGCACTGACTCAATATAATTAACTGTTTAAAATATAAACAACTACCTTATTATCGTAAAGCCAGATTTGCGAAGCCACGCGTCCCCGACAGAAAAACAGCATAACTGTATTTATAATGAAATCCAAACACATATCATCGCGCCGTATTTCTCCATCCTTTGTGTATACCCAATACTGAAAAAGATAATATAATTTAAGCATTAATATTTTTAGTAAAAAAAATCTAATAATTTTCTTAAAAATGTACTTAAAAAAATTATCATGAAAATCCTTTGTCCTTTTTGCGATAAGGTCTTTAAAAATGTGTGATTTAAAATACTTTTTACATAACTTACTTGATTTCCACCTTGAAAATGACATGGAAGTATTCTTACGGTTTCCTGATAATTCATACTACCCAAGGAAGCATCAAGGCACATTGTATAAACACCGGTGTTATATATCTAGGAAATGCAAAGAAATATTAATAAAATATAGTAATTTAAAATAATGTAGATACGAGTAGCACTAACATAGAAAACTTTTATGACAAAAAAGTAGAAAAATTTCCTACATTCCATAAAAAGTTTTCCAAGTAAATAATCTTTAAATAAGAAACTACACTAAGTATGGAACTAATATAATACGTCAGAAAATTGCCACATTTTCATAATATATTTAAACTGTTATAATTCTCTGTTTTTTATATCTGTCTTACAAAAACTTTTTCTGAACATCAATGTGCCGAGCAATCACTCAGAAATTCAATTCTGTTCAAGTAGGTATATATACCTATACTCCTTTGATAATAAAGTTTCTTTATGAAGCGTAATAAAAGTCGTTATATATGAATCGGTTCAAATTGAAGCTTTTATCGGCGAATATTTCTTCATAAAAAATAACAGGCACTTTACAGGAGAAATGAAAGTACGAATGTGGGAATCGGAGAATAAATTGTTACAAGTCTTCATACAGAAAGCTTTACTGTAGGTCTTTCATAAAATAAGCAAATATTTAATCACCATAATACAAGGATATACTTTCCTCAAATATCAAAATGTTATTGGAAAGCATTGTGTTTAATGTTGGCAGTAATGAAAAGTATTAAATCACCATGATGTTAATAATAATAATGAATTAAAAATATTTCTTAGCCATAGTAACTTCAACAGTAAATCTCGTGACAAAAAATATCAAATATGTTTTAAGATCAATGTTATTTTCGTTCCATACCTGACCACTAGCCACATAATCCCCTGGTATTTGCATTTCTGGATAAATATTATGTAGATACCAATCAAATGACTTGCATTTTAGCTTCTCACGAAGCTCTTTACGTTTGGTTACATTTCCGAAATTTCCCTTCAAATTTCCAATTCTCTCGTAGTAATATTTTGCATAATCATCCAGCCATACCTGCAGTAAAATAATTACTCTTAATCATTGTTTCAAAAGTTAGTTTCTTCTGCTTTTTGCATTAACATAAAGATTTACATCTGTTTTTATTATAGATGCAAAGTGTGATTAGGTATTAAGAAGTTCTTACCTCTGCAAGTCTAACAAAATTTTTCTTTATTGACGTTTTCAAATTTTCGTATGGGAAACGTCGGCGAAAAACATGACCCACGTGTGAGCATGGAATAATTTCTAATGTACCTCCACACATCCATACTTTGAAAGACAGTTCTAAATTTTCCGCACCCCATACTTCAAACCCGTTATCATAGTATCCTAGGATTTTAAAGAACTCTTTATTGATCGCATACAGCCCGCCGGAAATCGTGGGGGTTTTCAATGGCTCTAAGGGATTTTTTCTCTTTTCCAGTATTTCTCTCGGAATCGCTCTCCACGTAAATTTTAAATCCCAGTTGAAACCTCCAATTCGTAAGTCATTTACGTCTTGAGGAACGTATTCAAATGTGTTGTCATGTATATGATCTATAACTGGGGAAACTACCGTTGTGTTATCTTGTGCTATTCTTTGCAGTAATGGTTCCAGCCAACCTACAAATAGAACTCTCAAAATGTTTATTTCCGAACAGAACATGTAGTGTAACGTCACTTATAAATGTATAGTTACTGTTAGTGTTGACATTATTACCTTCAGTACATTCACAATGACTGTCTAGAAAAACTATAACTGGGGATACAGCTTGCCTTGCTGCTAAATTTCTTGCTTTTATTAATCCTACACGGCGAGGTGATCTTATCAGTAATATCTTTGGGATTGTCTTTACAAATTCTTCTAGAGGACCTTTCAAATGATCTGCAATTATGAAATTGAACAATTTATTTTAAAGTGCGTAAATTTCGTCAGCCAAAAATGATGCTCCTATTACTTACGCATGTAAGAAGAATCATCAATAAGTATTATTTCCTTCAAGAGATGCGGGGGAGATCTTGTTAATACTGATTCAATAGTTCGCAGGAGAGTTGACCATGCCTCATTATAAAAACAGATTATTACTGAAACTTGCGGCAAATCAATCGGATATTTCGACGTACACCTTAAAATTAATATTGTATGTAAAAAAACATTCTTTGGTTTAACATTTTCATTAAAATTTGAAATTATTAGGTACAACGTTAACCAGCACAAAAAAATTGTTACAAGTTTTTATTAGACACATTTGATCAAAGCTTTGAAAAATTCCAGTGTTCCATGAAGAATGTAAAAAATATATATAAATTGTATTTATAGCTTCTTATCACAGAAAAGTACAAGCATACTTTTAAATCAAATTTATTTTTTTAAAGTTTAAGGTTCAAATTCAAACAAAGATATCTCTGACCCAGACCATTTAAGTTACAGATGCATGAGAGGTAGTTTACTTGCATTTACACACGACCGAACTTTCTCAGCAGTCTAACGAAGAGATAGAATTTCCAAGTTATCTAGGAGTTTTAACTTTATTTTTCCCTTACCCTTTATCCCGGAAATCCGGTAGCGTACGATTCATTGGAATCAAATCACTAACGAACTGGTTGAAAGCGTGGTCTTCCCAACCTTTTCTTATTAGCACTCTCACTGTTCCCTTAACATCATCTTCAATGTTTACTGGCCTTCCGTCCATACCTATCAATATTATATTGGTATAGATAAAACAGCATACATTGTTATGGGCGTAGTATGTGCACTAATTGTTCATGTGCAAAATACTTTAAGGAAAATTTGTAGGAGTCCACTTGGGATGTATAAATTGTCAAATGATTATTGTAAGGAGCTTGTAAGTTAACATTTTGCAGGACTATAGGAATTTCGTACGATTACGAAGTTATCGTACACAGTACCTAACGACATCATTTCGGGTCAACGACATGTCAACTCGTTGCCTCATTGGCTGTAAATGTCTTACCTACAGCATAAACTACTCCCAAGACATTGTAATACATTTTGTGACTTCATAAAATCTCCCTACAAATTAGTTTAAATGTTCATTAAACACATCAAAGGTTTTTTTTAGTTAGATAGTTTTTGAGTAAGTTTAAAAAACTATTTTTCGGTTTCATATAGATGCTTAAATTAAATGTTATTATGTAAGGTTAATTTAAAATCTTACCGGGTGGAAAATCATATCCTTTTACTGCGTCCAACTTGTTGATAGTGCTTAAATTTATCGGATCTATGTGCTGCCAGACTAGTAAAGAGAATAAAACATAAATACGCGTTAATTATTTTTTTCAACGACGTTACAGTTTATTTGCAAAAATCCATAGATCTATTTCGTGATTAAAAAGTTCCTAATATACAAGTACATATTACTCTACAATAGTGGACGATAGATTATTTATTGAAAACAGCTATAAATTATGTGTAAAGCCATTAATGACTATTTGTAGGAAAATCACAAACGAGTTATTTCTTTATGGATATTAGCGTAAATATTTCAAACTATACATTAATACCTACCTAAATCCCTTTTTACAATAATATAAGTACAAATGAGTTTGGTTAAATGTTTATATAGAGAAGTGAACAAAGCTAAATTTTATGTATGAATGTGTTACGATTATATTTTAATTTAGAAAGCCTAACAAAGTGCACTTAATCTCAATACTTTTTATGCACACCGTCTTGTCTCACAAACTTGTCTGTTGGCATGCCCCTTTATAGAGTCTATAATTTCACAGACTTGGTTAAATAATAATAATATATTAAAAGTCTATCAATAAAAGCATACCTGCAAATGGGCTCGTGGTGTTCATTCCACTGTATTTCATTTTAAACTGGTTCCAAGCTGTATCATAAATATCATTTTCGTTTAAATGCAGTCGATCTTTTAAATTTCTCAAAATAGTAAGTATAGATGCCGCCCAAAATACAAACAAAAGAAACAATATTTTGAACAACTTTTTGTACGTCATTTGAGCAAGGTTGCATGCAACTTTCATGTCACTACAAAACGAAATGCATTCTTTGTTGAACGCAGTTACTGAAGTACTGAACGAGAAACGCCGCGTCCCTATTCAGGTATAAGTCCATTAACTTCTTTAATAAAAACTAGTGGCAATTTGTCTGTCTATAAAAAAAAAATTATAACTACTCACCATGACAGATGAAATTAGGGTAATGGAAAAAATTTATAATATTTTGAAATCTCCCCGACTGATTATAGTAGTAAAACCAATACAGGCAATAGTTTGACAGATTAAATTAATTGAATTTAACGTACAAGGAACATCTAATATAACAAAATGAATTGTACATTACATAATAGCCCTGTACTAAGCTATATACAAGAGATGATAATTATATAGCGTTAAAGAATTATACAGACAAGGGCACAAACGGAATCCTAGCGAGATTGGTCTTAACAAGAGCTCTGAGCTATTATAATCATTGTGAAGACTCAAATTGCAGGAATTTAATGCATGAGCTTTCCATTTCCATCCAATTTTGAATGGAAATTCTTTTAATGAATGCTTGTTTATTAGTAAATTGCGCGCCTGCAGGAAATTTTTATGAAATAAAATTTAAATGCGCTAAATAATTTTGTGAAGATTACAGATAGAATAATTCGCGTTATCTAAAGTATTATTATGTATTCATAGGTTCAAATTATCCTTCATTGCTCCTGCTAAATATTCAAGACCTAGATAAAAAAAAGTTTAACGTTTCTTGTCAAGGAATTTAACAGAATAGTCACTTATTCTTTTAACACATATTTTTATTTTCTTGGTATAATAATTATGTTCAATTTTATCTTCAAGAGTCAAAATCATCTCATTGATAATACTTAATCACCATTAAGATAACACAGTAGTTCAAATATTATTAGAAGCATCGTATGTTAGAATGTTAGGTACTTAAAATCTTGGAAACGTACTATAGTAGAGAAACAAACAATCCGATCGTTACTAATTCCCCAACACGTCTTAGCCTCAAGCATTTCAACTCCAAGCATCTAAGTTATAACTCGCTCCAAACTTTAAATTTAAATTATGTTAGTACCAACTGGAATAATCCCACAGACTTGTTTGTCAATACAATCGAACTCGATGAAGTTTCTCCCACAGAAAGACAAATACGAGGTGCAAATGTTTATCCGGTCACAATGAATCGTTATGGTTCGTGGAACACTTGGGTATATATTGACGTGCTGACTTTAAAATGGTGTTTCGAGTAATTTTTGTTGTTTTTGTTTGGAGGCTAAATCCGTTTTTTTTTTCATCTAAAGCGATTTGGTCTGTATGCAATAATACGTATGCACCTCACCTCATATAATATACTGTAAAGGATGTGACGTCAGAGCCACGCCAGCCAATCGCATGACGTCAATCTGCCAGCCAATCAAGCCGCCA
The DNA here is from genome assembly GCA_001278395.1 of Lerema accius. NCBI lineage: Eukaryota > Metazoa > Arthropoda > Insecta > Lepidoptera > Hesperiidae > Lerema > Lerema accius. The sequence continues at coordinate 490,311 of LGAG01000352.1, read as the reverse complement.
TTAGCCCCC
>LGAG01000352.1:461480-479556 GCA_001278395.1 Lerema accius | reverse complement strand
TTCTATAGATATTATGAAACTACTCGTATGTATATCCAGATGTTCATGAAAGATATTTTAGATATGCTTTTATAATATTATTTACGGACGCACGCACCCATACACACGCAGGCACTCACACACACATGTATCCTCGTAAAACATTACCCTCTTAGTTGGGTAAAAAGTTTATACATACATTTTTGGTTGCAACAACTTGTCGAAACAACACTTTTCAGACGTTCCTTGCTTTAATTTTGCATCTGTTTAGTCGTGTTGTAAAAAATCACTACGTGACGTATTTCCTGACTCAATAAATAGATGGAAACAATTACGGATCATAATTATAAGTAAGTGTGTTACTTCAATGTTCCAGGAAGCAACGACAACATAATATACTCGTACGGCGTTGGACGGTATCTCATTTACAATACCTACAGCAGACTTCAAGTCGTAAACATCGACGAAACACATGCTAACGTGTATTTTTAAAACTACGTGTAATTTTTTTAAACTGTCTTTACAAAAGTTTCAGCATCTCTTACAATACACGAACACATGTATTTTCAAAAAAAATATCTTTACTTAGTTGTTGACGACCCTGTAGCCTAGTTGGTAGTGACTGGCTGTAAAACGAGGAGTGCTGGGTTCGATTCCCTGCCGGAGCAGATATTTATATGACAGATAAATTAACGTTTGTTCTCGGGTCATGGGTGTCAGAGATGTGTTATTTGTGTTGTTCATGCCACCCGCAACATAGGTTATCCTACTGCGGGGGTATATGTATATTTATTTATTTATTGTTATGACAAAATTGACACAAATGCTGGTGTAATTCAATACTAACGAATTTTGGAAGACTTAAACGAACAAATTAAATTAAAGTTTAAGACTATATTACCATAAGTCTTTGAGCTTATAATAAACTGAAAAGCTATACTAAATGGCTTTGACAGACCTGTCATTTACGATTCTCTTCAAATTAATAAGCAACGAAAACTTAAGTCGACTAGGTGTCTATCCTTATAATAAAATGGTTTACTAGACGACTCTAATCAATTACTGCTTTCTTATACAAAATAGTAAAGGAAACTTGAAGTACCACAGCAAGATTGGTTAAAACATGTCCTATCGAGTATGGATCCTATTATAAAATAAATTAATTTGACTGTTATAACGTTTCGGCTCTAAGAGGTAAATTATTGCATATTGCAGAACATCAAGTGTATTGCATTGAAATATGTGCATGATAAACTTTTTAATTTTCTAAAATAGTTATGTTATACCAGTACAAAGCATGATAGATTACTAATTTCAAACTTCCACAAAAGTGTCAAAAATATTATTTAATAAGCAAACGTTAAATCTACAAATATATTAGGCAATTAAATTTTTATAAGCAAAAAAATATATTAAAGCTCTGACTAGATGCATTGGAGCATAATTCAATTGATGTAAAATTGTATTTTAAAATATATTAATACCTTTAAAATGTAACGCAGTAAATAAACTCATCCTTCACATCAAAACACAAAAACAATATGACACGAGATAAAATTGACAACCCACAGAAAATTGTTTCCAAAGAAATATAGGTACGCAATTCTTACTTAACAAACAACTTAACACTTCCTAAGAATCTTTCCTTTTAAAAGAATTGGAATTGAAAATTTCGTACAGAAAAGTTGACGAAGAAACAATACCCCTCGCTCACACACTCGTCGAATACTGATTTCAATAAAAGTTAGACACGTGCTTCGCTTGTGAAGCAGGTTTGGTATGATTTTATTCTCAGAAGATTGAGGTATTAGTTTTGAAATGTTTGCTTGTGAATATTTGAAAAGGTTTAACAAGATTTCACTTATAAAATCCACAGTAATATTATTTTAATGTAGATAATGAAGAATGTAAGCCAGACGACGTTAATCCTATATGTAACAATAATTTGCTTTAATTATAAAGCAATAAGTGTGAACGAAAAAGCCGTGGGAAATATTGGTCACATATTATGGTCACAATGCAAGTTGGCAGACCTCGCACATAGATTAAAATTAAGTTTCCTAACGAGGTCGCTGCAAATATGTAAGCAGCTTATCAGAAACCCTAATTGTAAACCACTAAGTTAAACTATCATGATTATGTTGGCAACAATACTGAAATATATTTCAATAAAGCAAACTATTGAAGTGTAAGTAGTATCTAACTTTATTCTTATTTGATCTGCATAAGAGCGTGGATTGTGTGGATTTCTGTGAGGTTATTGTGTCTTAAGTATCACTAGCGGTAGTGAAATAACTATCTACTCTGATTCGTGAAGATGCAGTTCCGGAATCCAATTTGTTGCCATTGGACCGCTGACTTTGTCTCGTTTCCCACAAGCGGTTTGAAGCAGAAATTTCACTTCGTAAATTTCTCGACGACGTAAAATTTCTCTTCAACGACGCAATTACGTAGCGATCCAACCCCGGATGGATGTTGTATTAAATTCTTTACCGGGCTAATAATTTTAGCATTTTTATCTTCATTGAATGCTTGCGCAGTTTTACAGAAAACCTTTTCCCAGGAAAGATTGTAGGTATCTTTTATTTTAAATTTTTATTGACTGCGCGAAAATAATTAAAACGTAAGAAAGCATGTAATTAAATTGCTTGTTATTCTGAGCATCTATGAAATAACTCTGAATCATTCTCAAAGTGGGCAACAGAAAACAGTTGAAACACACATGCTTGGAGATTCTAACGTACTTTCGCCGTCACATCATACGTCAGGATGGCCGAGCGGTCTAAGGCGCTGCGTTCAGGTCGCAGTCCACTTCTGTGGGCGTGTGTTCGAATCCCACTTCTGACATGACTATACAGCAAAGCCAATTTCATATTTTAAAACTCTATTTTTTTCCTAAAAATCTATCCCAAGATTATAATCATTAATAAGCAACATTAAATTCCATTATAAGTCCATTAATTTATTTACCATCCCTCATAACCTTACATGGTACCTCTTAAACATGAATCCTTTAGAAAACTCTGAAAGCTTGCCCACATTCAATTCATCAATGAACTCATTTCAAATTGAAAAGATTCTGGCTCAATTCATCAAATTCAAGATGGAGGGGTAAATTATAATCTATGAGGATAAAAGTTCTGTACCATGGACATACCTGTACATCCAAGAATATATCCGCCCATAAACGGTAATTTTCAATCGATTTTCAATCTTATTTTCTTGTTTATAGGGTACTGGCAACGCGTCTTCGTTAAATGGAAAAGCCATAAAAGCTGCTACTGACGTGGAGAGGGTTAAAAATGCAAAAGCTCTTTAGTTGAGCAAACAGTTCTTTGTTCGGTCTGAAATGCGAGTTGAGCATGCAGTAGGTATACTCGTATTTGGGTTTATCGTGATAAAGCGGTAAGTAGGTGGTATTCCTTTATTAAAAAGCTTATCTGTTAAATTTAAATTTATTTTTAAATTAAGCTTTATATTTGCCGATTAGTATATTTTTATCTAGATTAGTGTTATAAGAAGCCAAGATACCTCAATTTGTTAAACCATTATCAATAGTTAATGCGATATGATGTTTAGGCCACCGAGCTTCACTTGATGTTTAGTTATTTCACAGAATATAATTTAGGCACTATTTAATGTTTAAGGTACTGTGAGGCTACTTTTTTGTCATGAAGTTTTGTAAAAAAAAATATTTTATATCTTATAGCATTTTTCAGTTTAATAACTTGCATAATTTTATTCCATCCAATCCAAAGAATCAATATCCTTAATTTAATGTATTACAAAAGCCACTAGCGTCTACAGAAGAATTTATTACGGCTAAGAATTGTAACTGAAAACCTATACATTTCCATTAACGTAATCTTGAGGGTTGGGTTCTGAATACAAATTGAATAAAAAACAAGATTGAACCCCTACCAATTGAATTAAATTCTAAAGTTTGGTTAAACTAATAGATTCTCAGGAAATCTATTTTTTTTATTATTCTTGCCATACAATATAACATAAATAATTATGATTTTTCAAGTTAATTTTTTAACTATGTATATAGATCAATGAAAGTTTATATTATACTATAGATATGTTACGTTTTTTATCGTCTTACTCTTAAAAAAAAAGAAAACTCGAATTCAGTCTTTTTAGGTCTTCATTTCGATCGTGCTCGTGACATAATATTCTTTACAGTATATGATTTACATATATCATTAATGTAAATGATGATGTTGAAGAAAAAATCCGTGATATTATTGTGTGATCGCCCTACATTGCAAAACTGCAACGTAACGTTACGTTTAACGAGCTTCAGTTACAACACGTGCAGGTTTTATTACGATATCACAAGCCCGTGTTGCCTTCCATCGTAACGGACGGACGACGATAGAAAATTGCTTAATAATTGCCGGTATTAGAATTTAATCCGACAGTTTTAGCGTCCGTTTTCCGAATTTCGTTCAACAATTTGTAAGTTCCTCTACATCTGCTTTCTACCTTCTGACCCTTATTTTATTTTGGATCGACACGACATCTTTCGCTCTGCATAGTTTCCTATCATCCGTCATTTTGCCTAAATTCTAAGTAACTTCTATTCTAATCGAACTAAATTCTAACTTTCTTTCTTCTTTTTTATCCTACCCATTATTCAAATAATTTATATAGGATCGGCAGAAACTGTCTTTTTCTTTCATTCTTCCCTATCGGGCATTACTTCTACACAAAATCTTTTATTTTTATAAACACCGCAATATAGCTGTGACCATGCAACTGGATAGAAATATCGGCATAAAATATATAGATCATTATATCATAAAACACATAATAATTTTTTCGATTACTATTGCTGTGTATAACTAGACGTTAATACAACCGCTCAAACGAAACAAGCAATGTTATGAATTCTATAAAAAACTACCAGTTCACAATAACATGACTATGAAGGACTGGCAACAGAAATGACCAGTAATCAAAACAATCAGCTAGCCTCTCCGTTCCAAACAAGGAAACAAGGCTGCAACTGCAATTTGTCATCCTCGGTAACGGCAGATGGTGCCCTTTTGTTTTCCTTGATTGTACTTGGAATTACACAGATTACCAATCTACAAGCTAGGTAAGGTTTAACACCTTACGTGATCTAAGCTAGGAATTAGAGTTCGAAAGAGATTTTCACCTATCTGTTAAGTTGAATAGTGATAATATAGAAATGATGTATGTGAAAAATAAACTACAAGATCTTTTGATAGAAAAATTTTGGATAAGGTGTTGGGTTTAAGAATAAGACCTTATCGATTGTAATGAAAACTAATTATTTTGGTCAAAAGTCCAAAAACATGGTTTGGTTTTCGGGAAAATACGGTTTTTGAATAATATTGAAAATTTAATATTTAATACCGATATATTAAATTTTCATTCGCCGACGAAGGAGACAAAAATAATTAGACTAGATTTTCTACAGTTATTCACTAAGGACATAGCAATTCTGTAAAATGCGAGTATTATTGGTAAACACCTAAAGAAAACCATCACCCAATTTCATGAACACGATGATGTAAATAACACACTTCTCGTTATACAAATTCTATTGCACGTAAAGGTCACAGCCCATCGGTTGTTTGAGTAATTACAGGTTGAAATCGAAACCATCTGGGTAACGTACCCAAAACAAGGAAAACAGCGGCGCGACTGCAATTTGTCATCTGTCCTAACGACAGCTGGTGTCTTTTTGTTTACCATAGATTTGGGCCGGGATTACACAGATTTGTGTCCAATTGAAAAATATTGCCGTTGCTTTTGGTTCCAATCTTGGAAGTTTTGATTGGAACGTGATTGGATTTTAATTGCTAGAGTACTTCTGAAGTGATATGAGTTTTATTGTATCACTATTTATTATTATAAGGTAAGACGTTATATAACTAGTTGGCATGAAAGTATCAAAGTAATTGTAAATTAAACAAAGAGTATCGTATATAATTCAATATCCATTGTCACAAAGATATGAAAACTTTTATGATATTTTACAAAAAGAAACATATATGGTAAATCCACATTAAAATGACCCAATTAGGTTGCCTTTATTTAGAGTACTAATGAGACGACAGAATAACTAGCCGATTTATTAAACACTATACACATTTAAATAAATCAAGATAACTTCAAAATATACCTACGGCAGAACAAAATCTAGATAGTTTAAACGAAAACTATTGAAATTCGTAAACATCAAACCCATAAACTCCAAGAAATGGGAAGCATATTCCGGCACAGATCTCGTTTTCCCACCGTTTTATTGCAGCACCCACTATCGTATATCGATGCTACTCTGAAGCCCCCTACTGCCACCGAATGCCTCCATAGTTCTGGCTAGCTATTTCCATTGCTCCCCATTTCGCGCCAAAGTGCTTTAACGTCTCAGTATGCGAGTTGAAACAATAAGCCGTGGAATCTTAACGTTGATTGTCGCTTTTGAAATGCTTTTACATCCCTCCTTTGAGCTCTCGTTTTCTGAATGCATTGGTGGTATTATATGCGCTTATTTCGTGAGCTTTATGCTTATGAATAGGAGTGCATTTGGTAGTATAATAGCAGGAGAGTGTAAGCAATTGTATTCATATTAAACCAAAACGACAATTATATTAATATTGTCGTCTCTTACGTAAATTATAACTCAAACCTACAATACGCGATTTATGGGGATGCGGTGTTAAGATTTGAAAGACAATTTTTGAAATTTCGTCTTTATTGATAACATTATTATTACATTACGCAATTTAAGACCCTCTCTTACCCCATGTAACGCGCCGTAACGTTTTTCTCTACCCTGTCTCCCCCTACTTAATAGTTACGTAACATACTAATCACCATTTTTCCAAATTAGAACAATTATACCTATAGCCTAGATTTGATTAGTAACAAAAAAACAATGTTACGTAACGCAAACGCGTTAAAAAGTAATGTAACGCATCATAACATTTCACAAGACCCCCCCTTCCCCAAATTGCGTTACGTAACTCTTGAACGGTCCCATACATGACGTAACCATAATTTTTTTTTTCATAAAAGTACCAAAATGCATTAGTCTAAATTACTTTATATGTGTGCAGAAAGCAAATAACCTCGCAAAAGCAACTTTGTAGTTAAAGACTTTTGTCCATTTCTACTACAAGGACAAGTATCTTGTCTCGAAAGTTACAAGGATAATAAAATGGAATTCTGAGCTCATGTTTGTTCTATTACAAAACTGCATTATCACAAGCTGGTTTGTATAACGTATTATAGTTGTTATCTTCATCTTATCTTTCTAAATCAAAGCATCTTTACGAAAATAGTGTAGCTTCAAAATCTACGCATATAAGTATTTTATTGTTACCTACTTGATAATTATTAAAAGGAAAATAGAGGATTAATGAAGATGTCTTGGACCATGAGTAACACAAAGAACATGATAAGATAGATTACTTACAATATTTATCTATACTATATCTACTTAAAGTAGGAGTTGTAGTACCACATTCAGAGCATAGTTATGTACAGAACTGATATTTGGACGGAGTACAGCTGTTGTATTCTATATTATAATGTAGTGTAGTCGTCCCAAGGGCAATTCCACCATTTGGACGTGTACTCAGAGCATACGTGGACTGAAAACGTGACAAAAATATTTTTTGTAGAAAATATTATGCTTTTCTATCTTAAGATTTGAATGTCTGGAATATTCCAGAAATTTTCTCAATGTAATATCGAAAAATTTTAAGATATTAAAAAAACCCTATTTTGGCATACTTTTTGAATGTTATTGTTGTAAGTTACATAAGGTCTTTACTACTCATATTAATCTCAAACTTATTTTCTTCTTCTACTTTTCAGGTCGAAGCAGATTTTAAATTCCTCAGCAATTCATTTCATAACTGCTTCTTGCATAATGTATACAAAAGAAAACTTTTGTTTATAAAATATTTTCAACTCTAGACTCAGGATATTCCAATCGGAAAAATCGCTTCAACGCTAGTTTTTTATTCTTACGAATGCATCAACATTATTGGAATCTTCGAATGAATTAAAAAGAAATTGTATCAAACTTTTATTTTCATTTCGCTAAAATCTAGAGCATGGTCGTTCACTGATTCACTTTTTCGTTTACAATCTTCCTTTATGTATAAAAATAAAGTAGGTATGTGTGTGTTAGGTATTGAATTCCTCTTAAATTCGACCGATTTCAATACACATTTTGTGATACTCGTACATTCTAAAATAAGTACACAATACATATTATGTGGTTATTTATGACATAAACATCTACATTTAAGAGGTACCGAATATGGCTATGAACCACAACTCGGGCCGGTAGATAGTACTGTTGACGAGATACTTAAAAAATACAATAACTGTACCATTCTAGCTATTATAAAGCCTATACCAGACAAAAAAAAACTAATAAATCTAAGCCATAAAAAACATATACTCATACAAAACCACTGACCTAATACAGTTAGTTTAACGTGGATTTACACCAACGATATTCCAGTATCGATGGTCCCTAAAACTTTATTAACTTCAATGCATCGAGCTCACAGCGAAGGGTCTAAATTAACTGGTTCATAACCAAGCATCAGCTATCAATCCATTTGCATATGAAAGAGTTAGAGGCTTTTGCACACGATTCGTATATATTTGATACTTTATACCTAATAAGTGATAGCCTTGTGGCACCTAGAGGTTTTAACGTTGGTCTCTCGAACGGGACTTTCTGGGTTCAAACTCCACGGTACGCACCTCTAATTTATAAAGTTATGTGCGTATAAGATACTAATTATCACTTGCTACGGTGAAGGAAAATATCGTTAGGAATCCTGGACACCTGAGAGTTCTCCAAAAAGTTCTCAAAGGTGTGTGTGAAGTCTGCGAACCCGCACATGGCCAGGATGGTGGACTATGGCCTGTACTCCTCTCACAGAGCCCAGCAGTGGGACAGTTGTGGGTTGCAATAATGATGAATGATAACATTCGTCTGCATTGTAAAAGAGACAGGCTTTACAATTTTTTTAAATTACAACCTCCTTTTTAGCAGTTGGATTTTTTGTATTTCTGTTAATGACTTTTTTAATTAATAGGTACTTACTAGACGATGCCCGCGGCTTTGCCCGCGATACGCCCACAAGGGAATCTATAATCGGGACACAGTCTATTGTATATCCTATTTCTGGATGCAAACTATCTGTGTGCCAAGTTTCAGCTTAATACGTTCAACGGTTAGAGCGTGAAGGACGTACAAACATTCAAACATCCACAAACTTTCACATTTATAGTATTAGTAAGATTTGCTTTCATAATTTTATCATTGTGCTTAATCAGTAAAATAATTAAGAGTTTTTGTATGGTGGTTTTCAATCGTCAGAAATATAACAATAGCAGGAAAACGTCGAGTTTTTCTTCTGAATAATGATATCTATACTTAAACAAATCAAAGAAAAATTTATTGATAAACACTCGTATTATTTTGAAATAAAATTACCTTCGTCATTTGAGCGTAAAAATTATCCTGCGAGAGACGACTTCAAAAGCCAAAATAATATTTTTAACATCTTATAATTTTGTAATTTAATTATCTTTATTTTCGGGTGGAACGTTTGGGAAAATTAAAACATGATAGATAATACGAGTATAATATCTTCTCTGAAACGTAAGTACCTACTTGGCTAAATTATCGTTTTCTGGTACAATAAGGTCATTGACGAACAAGCGAACCTTAATTAACACTGTATTGTTAGTTAATATACGTCGTATACACATAATAAACGAGATATTTATACACATGCGTATACAGGGTGGCTAGGGTGTTGACGTCCAATGTTAAAATTAAGATGCCTCACGGTAAGTAGTATCCAAATCACCCCCATGTATGTTATCCGATTTTGAATAGTTTGGGGGATAGAGTTATTAAATGTTTTGTTCCATTATTTTCACCTAACACTGGTTTTCGACTTTTTGCTCATTCTATTGAACACATGAATTTAATTTTTATGGTGTCAAAAAAAAAATGTATACCTATACGTGTAGGTATGTTTGTTTTTGTATATACTATATATTACTAACGTATCTAGGTCTTATAATATGTATAGTATAAAAGTATTTTTTAGATGTAGCCATTTGTGTTTCACAATCTATAATGATTCTCCTTGCGTATTTGCATAGCTTTTCTAGAAACCGGAACTTCCACGGTCCATAATTTCCTTACGGGAAATGAGTCAGGTGAGTGTAAAATGTATGTAGCAATAAACTGTTTCAGATATAACATTTCCAGCAACCTTTCAATTTCCTGTTATGCTTCGGTACTTGTTAATAATACAAAATCAGATCAAGAATATGGTCGTATCCATATCTTTAAGGCCAAGCCAATATCCCTTGCTTATCGTGGTAGAATAACTACGATAATTACGAAAGAAACATTCGAGTTTGTGAGTCATACTTTTTTTAAGCATTCTGCAATTTAACTCTCAAATAGCACTGTGAAGAACAATAAGCGTTTGAGAACTATGAACAGTTTTACGTGAAAAGGACTGCAAAAAGAGGAGTGGAGAACTTTCGAAATCCGAATTAGACACGTCGATATAGTTCAGAGCTGCGAGGAAGTTTACGGAACAATCTGTGACTGACTCAGAACTTTCTAACTTGTTCAGGAACTTGAACGGCTTCAATCTGAAGCCGAAGTTTGCTTGTATCCACTTAGAATGTTTATGATTTTTAAGTGTGAGTTGTCTAGTTTAAAAACGAACAAAATTTTTTACTCTTACTTTTATATCGATGTCCTCATAGCCTGGCTTGCGTCGGTCCTAAGTATTCGACCAAGTTAAGCAATTGCAGGTGGTCAAAAAAATTCTTTAGCGTTCCCGTGCTTCAGAGGGCTAATAAGGCTGCCAGTCCTAGTTATTACAGATAGCTGACATTCTTTAAGCTTAATTTATGTCGGACATATTTAATATCTATCACTTTTTTGCTAATTCCGATTTGATTGCCTTATTAATTGAGAAGAAATTGATTAATCTATCTATAATGGCTTCTAGCTTGGCGACATAAAAAATTCTGCAATTTTTTTTTATTTTCTAAACCTTCCGTCAAGCCACAGTTAAAGCTTATTGCACATTAGTAAGTAATAACTTCGCTTCTCCGTCAGCACGAAAAGTACAATTATAAACTCACCAATGGTGAAAATCTGAGTTGCAATATTTATTTGCTCGGTCCAACCACGTTCATTCATTCCCACGATTTACATAAAAAAATAAAGCAATGAAAAACTCGTGATTATTGAACTGAAAATCAGAATTTTACATCTCAGCGGATTGGAGAATTGATACGAAAAATTTTCAGTTTTTATGGTTTCTGACGTGTCGTTGGTGATTTTAAATATGAAGGGTGGCTTATGTAATGGAAATTGAAATGGTACTATGAATTGTATTTTAATTTTATTGCTTCTTACTACATTGAACGTAAAAGTTGTACATTTTTTTGAACGATGTTCAATATTTGTATAACATTATAAATTATTTTTTCTATTAAAATAGGCTATGGTTTGTATGTATATTTATGTTTTATTACTTGTCTTGTACTCATTTTGCTTAAATTTTTAGCAAAATATATTATCACATTAAATCCATTATGAACACTGCTAATGTTAGCCAATAATAATAAACAAACTAGAAATGCCTAATTATATTCATTTCTATATTCAGACTGGTTATTTACACTCATAAATATCGAAGAAAAAATACAAATATATATTTTATTTCCGATAAAATTAATTCCGACTACAAAAACCTGCCCCATAGCTATCTATTCAAACACCCTTTTGATCGCTTCTATTCATAATTTATTAGTATTCCGCCCTCGCTTTGTTTCCAAAACTATTCCTCACTTTATAATTTAAAAGTTCTCGCGCCCAAATAACTAACTATCTACTAATTTATTTCAGGAATTGAAAATTTAATATCTATCCTTTTTTGTTAATTCCGATTTAATTTCCTTATCAACTGAGAAGAATTGATTAATCTATGTATAATGGCTTCTGGCTTCAACCCTTTAATGGCCCATTACTGAGCACCGGTCTCTTTTCATTATTGAGGAGGCCTAGAGCATACTCCACCACGCTACTCAAGTGCAGATTGGCAGTAGGGTTCACTAACCCTATGGGCCACTGCCCATCCTATTATCGGAAGTTTTCATGCCGCCCGAAGGCCTCCGACATGGCTTAACGACTGCCATCTATCGATAAAAACCGGAACCGACGGCTTTATTTGCCCTTTGCAACACGGAAGCGCTCAATAAATTGTCGTATTAACGGTCACCCATCCAACTACCGACCGCGCCCGATGTTGCTTAACTTTTTGTCGATCACTTAAGATCGACGCAAGCCGCCGGGCTATGAGCGCTATCTGTAATCTTTTGTTAATTTGTGAAGAGTTCAATTTTAAGAACAGGTAATGCAGATAAATTAGAATTTGTAATTTAACATAGTTGAGGTTTACATGGCATAAGATACCTACACAGAATGTTAGGTATATTTTATAGATTATTATTATGTACATTATTATTATACTTGGCATAGGCGACGCTGTTGGTGAAATAGGTCCTTAATAATGAAATTCACAATGTCATTTTACATTCCTACCTAACCAGTTACGCAAAGTTTTCCGCCGCGAAATGTTAGCAACACCTCTTCAAGAGTAAACTTTTGTTGTTATTCTCTCAAATGATTTATTATTAAAACTTCCATTACCCCGTTGTTTAGTTCCGGTGACAGAGATGCCGTGTGTCTAATTAGTAAAGTTGTGGTCTTAGGGGAAAAACAATTCCTACTTGAATGTAAGTTTACTAATGTATTTGTATAATTTATGTGTTCCAGTGTTTGAGGAAGCCAAATAGTATTATAAGTTATTAAAGAGCGTTGACAAAGTTTTGAAGGTTGATTTGAAATTTAACGAATTCTTATAATAAGGTATGAATCATGAACTTTTAAAATAATAAACGAAGGAATTAAACAATGATCTATTGATTTGCTTTTGACACTAACAAAAAATTACAAAAAATATTACTTACTGAAACAGAAATTCCTTCAATGAGTGAAAGTGATTCTTAAAGACTAAAGTTACGATTTAATTAAAATGTAAGGGAACTGAAAATAAATGTAGCGTTAAAATAACGTAAGGCAGGAAGAAAATTGTGTCTAAGTAGGTATTTTAAGTAAGACTACAAGCGAATCCATTGTTAATGGCTATTTGTATTCTTATCTATAAGACCGGTACACTAGCTTGCAAATATGTAACATAAAATTCAGGGTGTACACTGTACCTATTTTCTATTTGCGTGTTCCACTATCAGGCATGGAACGATTAACTACACCTAAAGGACGTGTTTTGCGGTCCAAATTTGACCATAAATCAAGCCAAACATTGGACCATAGACTCGTCATGTTAATGCAAACATGTGTCAACATCAACTGTGATAATGTGAGTTTTATTTGTATTTAGAATTTATAATACCAATTAACCAAGCTCAAACTACACCAACTACAAATCATTACTCAAACTATGGTGAGATAAAATATTGCACAACGTCTGTTTGGTCTTCCTATTAAATAACGTACATAATATTATAATTTCAATCAGTTACATCAGACGTGCCCAAAATAGCATCTTTAAAATCATTAAATTTAAAAACAAATGACAATCGTGTTCGCTTTGAAAATGTTCGTTAGTAATGGAACAACTTCCCAACCAAGCCCCGTGTGTATGCTACGTTACGTATGCATCCACCTTTACATTCTGTATGTAACTTGCACTGACATGTTTATTTCCCGGGTGTATTCATTCTAGTGCCGCATACCTTGTCTCTTTGAATTTTTGCTTACATAATTCAAACATGTGTTTTCGTTGCCCCAACACGTATCGCTTTTTGCCTCTCTGCTGAGTATACGTTCACTAATGTGATGTGGTGTCGTTTTAATCACACTCGTATCTCTCTTTGATTTATTAAAACTGAATTTTTTGCTTCCAATAATAAATTCTAGTCTTATATTATTAACATTCTCTTTCATTGTACCAAATGTGTTTTAGTTTTTCGGATTAACTCCGAGTGCACTCACATAAAGGAAACGAAATTTCGACAGTTATACTTTTTGGTTTTTCCAACATTCAGTACAAATGACTGTAAAAGAAAAGTTTAGGCGCCAAACGAGCTGTATCTAGCCGAGTTCGTTTTAAATTCAAACTTGCGGGCGCACTGTCGGCCTTCAAAGCTTTATGTGCAAGGTAAGGCTTAAAGAATAAAACCGAATTAGGAGGAACGGAAAATCTGAATGGTGAATGAACAAATGAATTTGTCTCTGCTTCTTAATAATCGTTGATACTGACTAAATGACGGCGCGACGCACTTTTTAAGGCATTGGATTTGGAAGCATGAAATTTAGTAGAGTTTATGGAGAATTATACACGATCATTTCAATAACACGATTCCGTTAAGTTAAAGGGATATGAGAGCAAAATATTTTTAATGAACGATGGAGTTACAATGAAAAGGCAACACATAACTCATAAAAATAATAAGGAGGCGCGAACACTTCGCAACCGAAAGGCGTGGACCAGTAGAACAACAGCACTATGACAAATTAGACTAAACGCAAAACACGCAAAACAGCAAGGCTATCACGCGGCCAATTCCACTTCAGGCTGCGTCGACCCCATTCTAAGACCTGCTCCAATAAGTGACCAGTAAGTTTTTAATAAGGATTTGCAGCATTTTAGTGCTCAAACTTATAAGCGCTTTGGGAGTGCTTAGTAACGAAAAAAATGCCATAACAATTTCCCAAGTTACTACGACTAAAACTTAAATAAACAAAACTAAAACCTCTTGCCGTTTATTACTAATAAATACTTAAGGTACGGTTGCTAAATTAATGAATAGTCTGACTATAATCTCCTCTAAAATCCATGAGCTTCACTCAACAATAAAATGAACAGTACATGAAGCCCGCGAGCTTGTGGTAATACAATAAAATTAAAGTAATTATACTGAAATATCGGCTATATAACCAAATTGAGCCACAGAGCCGACTCCTGAGAGCCATTAGGCTGTAATTTATGAAGGTCCAAACGTTGGATAAGCAGATTCCCGCTAATCAATTTCGTTGTAGCAGCCTTTACGATGGGACGAATTTATGTTTCGACAAGTCGCTCCGGATCTGAGTTTTACGAGAGCCGTGCGTGTACATAATGTCGTAGACAAATTACAGTACTTCGTCACACAACAAAGTAATATTTTTGTGTGGGTACTTGTTATTGAAAAAAGAAATACTGAGTGGCCTCAATCCTTTAACAACCTACTACTAAAAATTGTTCTCCCCTCTCCTCATATTAAAGGAGACCTATAGCACATTCGAACGTTCCGTTTCAATGTGGATTAGTGAAAATATTAGTGACTAACCCAAGTGTCGAAAGTTTTTATGCCACTTGAAAGACCTGAAACTGAACTGAACCTGACCTTGAAACTCCTGTCTTCTAATAATAGCAACCAGGATCGACGCCTTAACGTAGTACAAGAATCAAAGAAGCGTACCAGAAATTTCGGCATTAAAATAGCATCTGAACGAAAAAACTAACATCATAATCGAAATTGTCCGATCCATGCGTTGCTGTCGATGAATAGAGAAGAAAGCAAAGAAGCATTTTAAAAACAAATCTAAGGACTTTTGTGGTTATAATGGTCAATGAAATATACTTCAGTCTATAAGTTCCTTGGTTGGTTATAGATAAAGGAGAAATTTTATAGTATAAGATTATCTAAACCTGATCTTGTAAAATGAGGCCATGTGGACCTTTACAAATAGCCCCTTATTACACGGAGCATCTGATAAGTACAATACATGTATGTCAGCACCCTTCGCGTGTCTGAGGTCCATGTATCACAAGCCTTGGGATAGAATATCGTCCCTTTATTTTAAGAAAAATACACAGGAGACACCTGTTCGTCCTCTAAGAGATCACGGAATTACTGCCAAAAAGAATGACGCACTTAAGAATAATTTCAATGTAATTCTTTTCTTAAGTAGGAGAATAATAAGTAATTAAGTAATGATTAGTTACCTTCTTCTTGACTGTTTCAATAATTAAATCATTGAAGCATTATTTATCGATAAAATTTATTTTCAATACCTGCATATTTTATGACCAATGGTTTTCCGTATTGCAAAAAGTCAATACCTCTGAAATAGATTAATGTGTAATATCATAAATATATATAGGTGTTTATGTTAAATGCATTGTTTTGAACGGTTTTTAAGATTAATTTATGAAAACTATTTAAAAAAAATGACTATAACTAACAAGTGACCGCGACCGTGTACTGCGGGGGTACATAATAATAAAATATTCTTTTACGAAGGCTCAAGACTAATCTTAATGGTTAAAGAGGAAATAACAAGGTTTGTTATTATAATAATTTATTACTCACAACCGACAAAAACATTAATAAATCTTATTATATTAAACCGCATGCTTCACATTAATAATTTGTTAGCCATTTTAATACCCAGTGTGTCACAATAGAGGCTCCGTCAGTCGAAAGATTTAATATTGTAACGGTGGAGAAAACGTAACGTAGATTTAATGGGGCTCGGGTGAGAAATGGGTTATATGTATGACGTCATACCGTAAGGTTTAATTTTAGAAAATCTGAACCGAGCGCTCTAGATCTCTTGTTATTTCTACCCGACGCTTCTCCGCCTCACATCATTTCATCCGAAAAGAGTCAGTAAAGGAACTAGGGCGAAGAAAGTAGGAAAGTAGGATAAATTAAACATTAGGCACTCAAGAATTTTTCATCTATTCTCAAACGTTGCACGTGTTGACTTCAAGCCATTAATGGCTTTTACTAAGTATGAAGGTATAAGTAGATAAATATCAACAAACGTTTACATATTCTTGAATCGTGTATCCTACTTCCTACTAATATTATAAATGTGAAAGTTTGTAAGGATGTTTGGATATTTGGATGTTTGGATATTTGGATGTTTGGATGTTTGTCCCTCCTTCACGCTCTAACCATTGAACGGATTAAGCTGAAACTTGGCACACAGATAGTTTGAATCTAGGAATAGGACATAGGATAGATTTTATCCCGTTTATAGGTTCCCCTGGGATGATTTCTACTCTTCCGCGGGTAAAGCCGCGGGTATCGTCTAGTTATAGATATTTACGTAACTTAGTAGCACATATTAAAAAATTAATAGAAAAACAAAAAAAAATTGCAGCAAATATTTTTTGGCTCTAAGGAGTGTTCCATAAAAAGAATTGCCTATTTTACTCTCACAATGGTCCAATCTAATGACAGCTCGCACGCTGAAATCTGACAAGCCTTTTAGCTTCTAGAACGTGACAAACAAATGGACATACATATAGAAGCGAAAAACATTACTTTCCTAATAAAAAAGGGTAATAAATAAAGAAAACTACTTACATGTATATTTCTTACAAATGAAACTTGTACCTAATCCATTATCTTCAACAGTGTCAAGTACTCGTGTTCCAGAATATTCTGCAAATACAAGAAACCGCAGTTGGAAGCTTAGGAGATTGTGTCTGTTTTTGTTACTTACATCCAAGATATCAAACAACAAAAACAGTACAACGAAAACCACTATCTTCTAAGAATAAATCTACTTTACTTCTGTATTTTGCGGTGTAATATTGGCATAGAAAAATGGTATTTATCTGACGAATATTAAAAACGAAAATATAATGTCTTTTCTTAAAGAAGCTATTCTAGCATACAGTAAATAAATTCTAAATGGTTTATTGTGGAAAACAAGGTGAAAAAAGGTGATGCAATTATTACAATCTTTGGTTATCGCTACGTCCTGCAGTCCTGCCTATACAATACCTAATGGGCGTATTATATAAAAATCAAATTACCTATAAAAAAACCACAAATCATCTAATGTATTTTTTGCTTTGTTATATTAAACCCTACGAAAAATATCCTCCCTAAGATCTTACTTGGTTGTCAGATGATGCAAGTTTTGCCTTTTTGCTACATTTATTCATCCTCGTTCCGAAGT
>LGAG01000352.1:427298-458596 GCA_001278395.1 Lerema accius | reverse complement strand
GACTGGTTCGGCTTAATTGTAACACATATTACTCATAACTTTGTGCACTTCTCCTGATACCTACATTCATATAAATTCTCCATAATATTCTAAATTTCAAACTTGTACGTGTTTATAGTGAAAGGGGGTCAAAAGTTCAACCCCTTGTACAGTAAAAACAAAAAAGTTAATAAAAATATCAGCTACATCCCTACCCGGGTATTGTTCCAGTTGGTTTGGAGTCGCGATAAGGTTAAGCCCGGGGGGTTGATAAGGCTCGTCAATGATTCACGAATTATCGTTCGTGAGGGACAGACGCATTCAGTAGGTTCTGTTAGTTTTGTTCCAAAGTTTTGTAGTTTTAGGGCCGTATATGAACAGCCATAGATTAAGACTATGTTGTTTTTAGTCATTATGGTTACCCAACCATGCTAAGAGTGAAAACATTCAGAAGTTATTTTCTAACAAACAAATCAACGTGGATCTATCATACCTAATAATTTAATAGAAAAACAAAAAACTGAACTGCAAATTTTTTTTTTTGGATATAATTATAAAAAAAATTGTCTATGCCACTCCCACAAAAGAAACTAATCGAATGATATTTCACATGTTGAAAACCGTCAAGATGTTTGGACTGCAGAATGTACTAAAATAATTGACATACATACATGGGATCAAAACCCGTTAGTCCCAAAACACAGTTGGGTAAAAATAAAATTGGATATAAGAGTAAATATAAAATCAAAAGTCTTCCAGTAGAAGTAAAATATGTGTCAAGGAGCTATAGAAGTGTAAGCCATCTTGGACTCAAAGGCGCATTACCCCACCAATCCTACTGGGAATTCTAAGACGGATATCGAATATTCTTTTCCTTATAAGAAACAATTCGCAGTTCCATGCCTTACCTTAGAGCTCTTGATCTAAAAAGTAAATATTGTTAGATTTTGTGATTATGGTTATTTTTATAACATTGCACGTAATTATTTGGGTATTGTATTGTTGATATATTGTACTGTAGGGTGTTGGCTACTGTTTTGTTTACCGTAATACAAACGGCTATGAGATAAATAAAAAAATTCAATTGTATATTTTCAGGATATGCTATATAACACAAAACTGAAGTTATAAATGTTTTTAGGCTTGGGTATAACATCGGAAACACTGAACATTGAATGTTAACACAAAATTATTTTGTTAAATATCACGTTATGCATTGCATTTTTAAAGTAGCGTAGTCCATGAAATTCCGTTATTCGTTTGTGTCAAATAATAACATAAAAAACACAGGTGTCGTTAGAGATCGTTTGATTGGACGTAAAGATGACAACCATAACTGTCAACTGTCATTTATATGCAGTGGCACCTGTCAATAGTTTCTCCCCGACACCGCAGTCTCGCCGTGACCATGATCCATAGAATTTTGTTGAAGCTTCAATTTATCATTACATTAGTAAAGTCCACAACAACAAAATTGATTCGCTAGAATCAGCTTATCCAACGTTTGGGCTTTCATCAATTACAGCTTAATGACTCTCAAAGGTCCTCTAAAGCGAATGGCTACTACAGTTTAATTGGAAGAGTTAAATTGTTTTACCGACTATTTATAAATAACAAGATCGTTCAACAAAACTACTATCCCTGATGACTAATTTGTTTTTGAGTAATCGTTTATGGGTTTTTAATTATCAAACGTAACATGACATAGGTATACAAACAAAGAAATTTTTAACTGAAAACTTTATCAATAAACTTCGAAATCTTGATGGTGATCAAAAGGCAATCACAATAAAATTTGTTAAAAGATTTGATTCATTTTAGTAATTTCAAAAAATGTTTTCCATTTCAGAAAAACTATTGCATTGCTACAAAAAGCATCAAAAATATCTTTGCGGAATAATATATTATGATCATCTCTCGCATTCGACGTGGAATAGATAAAAACTCGAGGGGTAATATATTTCAATATCATTCGTGTAATAGTTTGAAACTGGCCCCCAGTTACAACGTTAGCCGATATGCAAAACGAACAAAATTTCTTTCGACACGTTCTATTCTACATTCGCTATCAACTTTAAGTCTCAAGTTGTATTGTAAAAGTGGTGCGAGGAAGACTTTTGGATTCGACTGAAATAGATTATAGGAGTGAGACGAACCTAATGACGAAGCTCTAAAGCACGGCTAAGAAAAGGATATACATACGCTTGAAAAATATTACCATGCCAGACTGCTAATAAAACGATTCAGGAATTGACTCCAAACGAGGCGAATATTTTTCTATTTGTGTAGTTTGTGGTAACAAAAAATCCTTTTGTGCCGCCATAAGTGTGTAATGTTATTATTACTGATCAAAATTATATCAATAACAAACTTCAGGAAGTCACAAGAGACTAGGAATTATAGGGTAAATGTGTGAGCGTGATTTATCTTATATTATCTTTTTACGTTCTGTATGACCGCAGAGTATTTGAACTAGACAAACGCCACATAGCTGGATATTCAAACCTTTCGGCCGTCCTCTAATATCGGGCCAGGTGCGGTAATATCTCTGGGGAAATGAATTTTTTACGCCGTCTCTTTTTACGTCCCCCACTGCGTTTCTTTGTCTATGACTTCATGTTGAGCCATCGCTATAATGTTTGTTGCTATCGCTTAGTTTGTAATGTTGAAATATTTTTAAACGACGATTGTTTCTTTTTGCGAGTTATTATTTGTTAGATGGTCAAATTCAAGGTACAAAAAAGCTAATGCAACTTCTTGTAAAAATACTAGAATTTATGAGAAAATTGTATCAGAAGGCAGACAAATTAAGACACCACAATCAATTAATCAATTAATTCCAAACTCAATATAAGTCAGTTACGTAAATCATTATCGTGACAATTTTCATGATATCGTATCATATTATATTTTTTAATTTCCAACAGTAAAACGATATACATAAAAACCTCATAATCAAGATTATAATTGTCATGATTATTCTTGCAAAAGGAAATTCTAAAACCTATAATTTCCTCGTAATAATCTCTTTGCAATTCCTTTTAAATCTCAGAAATCGTTCAGGAATCACTTATCTGATCATCCCGACGATTCAGCAATCATAAATTTAGAGCTCATTTTCAAATTCTCTGTAGATATTTCAAGTCTTTCGAATAAAGGTAGCTACGCAACTCATGTGTTATTCATGCGCTGATGCGAGTGTAATGTACATCCTCTTTCTGCGGCGGTATTCTCAAATACAAGGACTTCCATCTCGAATTGTCGACAATCAAGTTCTGCATTATACTGCGGAATATAATCATTTACTTTATTGTTACAAGTTTCTGGATTATTATCATACTTGTCATAACTATATTAGTTGGAACCATTACTAGTTTCTTTAACGGGAGGTTCAAGTTTTCCTAGCACGTTCTAGCTTGAGACATGAGATGATATGAAGGGGAACCACCCATACTCAGGGGCAGTAACGCATTTTTTACCGCCTTCGAGTAGGATACTACTAACGATTATGAATTGTACCACTTATATTTATGAACAGGAATAGTAGGAACGTACTTCTGTGGTCCCATTACAAACGAATTAACAACAACTAATATTCTAATTAACACCTATCTTTAACAGAACAGTAGGTTAACCAACTAACAGTCTCACCTAATAGTTCTTGTCAAGGCTTGTCACAATGTTTATGGACAGCAGGTCATGGTGGCACTCCAAGCTCGTTCATAATATGAACTCGCATTATTCAAAATCAATTACTTAAATTAAGTAGGCCATTATATTTAACTATAATATTAAAATTACATAAAACTACGTTATTGAAAAAGAAATTTATTCTTCAATGTTTTTCTGGCCTTTCCTATTATTCTCTATTCTTCTCTACTTCACAAACAAACCTATTTTTATTTGAATTCAGCTTCCCTCGAGAGTAACGTCATTAATTCAACTGGAAAGCTTAAAAAATCCTTAAATCCAAAAGGATCTCCACTGCTCCGGTGCTTCGCCAGTCTTCATATATTATTCAGTGTGCGTCCAACAGCGTAAATGAAAAAGTTCTCGTATTCAATGACTATTGGAACACCACAAAAATACTCGTAAACCCGTGGAAGTTTTCGAATCGGTCCAAAATTACAACTTTGACAAGTTTCTCCCAACTGTTAAGTATTCGGTCGGTGTACAGCGCAACGTTGCCTGATTACTAAATATGTTGATTAGTTACATTACTAGACTTAATCTGTTGTACCCGAGGTAATCAGAGTAGCTGAGGGTAAGATTAACTCGTGACGTAAGGTGGGAAACTGGAACAACAAGTAGACAACATGTTGCATGACATAAAGTTGGTATTAGTAGACTTTTTTGATCAAATTTGAAATAACATAGATGGGAATTTTAAGTAAGATAAAAATTTACTTTGCGATAAAATAGCTTGAGTAGTAATAAATGTAAATTACATTTTTAAGGACTCAGACAATAAAGAATAGTTACTATAAATCGATAGTTTTCTTTAGCTCGATAAGAACCTGAATAAAAACTTTGAATTTGTAGTTACTTCGTAACAAACGAATAAACATCCTAACTGATGATAATTAAGTGGTTACTACCTTCCACGTTCAAAAAACAGCCAAAAATCTCCAACAATCAATTTATTATGTAGCTCGTTTATTTTATTACTAAAGCATGCGAGGCGTCCTTGTCCTAGAAATGTAGTAAATTCCGTTGTAGGACAAGGACAGTCCGAATGTCATCCTCTATAACTAGAACACTTCTATTCAGTGACTCTCTAAAATATTCTACGATTACTTTCCTTTCAGTGAAGGTACCTATTATAAGAAGTATATAAGAAGACCGATAGTTTTTTAAAGTAGGTACTTCTTGTGATTCATATCGATTCTTATTCTCGTATATTTCTGGGAATACCAAACCTTTTTCTTCGTGGAAAAAATCCTACACGTGCGCAAAACTCGTACTTTGTGATAAAGAATTTTGGTAGACTTTTAAATTTAAATCGGATCAAGATAGTTCCAGTATGAAGTTTAGAAAACTCGGGAGCATTGCAGGACCAGTTTAACGTTTCAGAGGGTTCTTTCAAGAAAGGCGATTTGGTACATTATTGCAATGGTTGCCACATTACTGCAATCTGTACGATTTGTTCGCTACAAATGTGCTACAAAGCTGCAAATCACTGCTCGCCGTTTCGGGCGATTATATAAACGAGCTCGGAGCCGCCTGATTGTAAGCAGACCCTGGCACCGATAGACATTCAAACAAAATTAGATTCTATTGTGTTAGAAATATCTAATAAAATAAAGTGTGGATTTTATGGCTGATTGATGTGGACAGAATCGAAAGGTATAAGAAAGAAATGTTTATTTCGTTATCACCAGCGATATTATACAATTGGAAGGAAATAGACACGCACGGCGTGAAAACATGAGAAAGGCCTTATTAGAGTTGATTTTACTTATATTTGCTTGGTAAATATACCAAATCTTGGTGTCATATGCGTGCGTATTATTCTTACTTTGCACGTATTTGCCATTTGCAGAAATATACCATGCTTAGCAGCAAAGACGCGAATCGCCACAGATAAAAGACACTTGTCTGATCATGCCCTAAAAGCACAGTAGGCCAGAAACAGTCAGTCGAGTCTTTATCTAATTTATCGAACACGCAATTCTTGTATGTAGTAGGTACCTACGAGAACGTACCGCTCGACTAGAAGTTCGTGGGCAATTCGTTGTCGTTGAACTTGCCTACAATTTATTTGCCTACATACATTTGATTATTTGCTTAGTCAGACACTGGTATTGTTAGTTGGTACGAAAAAGGTACAATCAAGTAGAATGGTACCTAGTAACGTCAGTATACATTATTATTATGACAATAACGTGTAGAAATAGAACAGCTACCGCCACTAAAAGCTGATTTACTCAGAATTTTATTAAAATGGTACCTACCAGTAATAGTAGTAACTGGTACATTTAAAAGTAAAACAGTAAAATTTTGTAATTTTCGCTTTAGATTTGGCTACCTTTGTGTTCTGAATTCACTGCCTTATACTCAATTAGCAATAAATAAAAGAAAATGCTATGCTAGGAAAAGAGATGACATATGATCTACGTATATTTCTTTGGTGTGATCTACAGCCCAAACGCCTTAACATATTTCAATATTGAGGTAATAATAATTATGAATTGGATTGTTTTGGTGACCACTTTGGACAAATTACTCAATTATCCGATGCACATAAAAAAACATGATAACGACGCATATTTATGTAGTTAATATCAAAAAATATTGGGAGCGACAAAACATTTTCCACGGACTTTTTGAGCATGGAATGTGAAAAATGTATGACATTTCCAATAAAATATTTACATGTGACGAGATTTATTGCGGCGATGCGAACAGACCTGTTAATCTTACTTTATGTATGTAACATGTTTTAAGTTTTAAGACTTTCCCTCAACAAGAGGATTTGCGTGTAACATAACTACGTAATAAACGAATTTAAATGTTACGCAAAAGTTACCTTGCTTAGGATCACCTAAATAGAAATCTCCAGAAAAAATAATTGCAAATCCCGGACATTTGGGCAAAAACTTGTGTTGTCCCAGCTATTTATAAAAACACGTGCAGTAGATAAAGTTTACTTTATAGTTCCGTAGTAAATCCATTTTCATAATGTAATCGAGATATTAATTTATCTATACAAGTTAGTGCAATCTCTCTTAATTAAGTAATGCTCGAATGTTAGCTGTCAAATTACGAGAAAATTCAAAGCTGTTAACAGGAAAGTATAATACCCTTATAAATATTGCATCATGCAATCAATGCATCATAATTAGTTTTAAAAATTTTACTCTCGAACGTATGGCTCATAATCAATACCCATTTATGTGCATAATAATCGATACGGATACGATACGATACAAAGTTCAAGGTAAGAAAAATAAAGTTTCTTTTACACAAAGCCCCTATCTCAATTCTATTGAAATATAGATGAAACAATAAATATTAACCATTTTGTCTATTGAAACAAAGCCTTTCCCGAGTTTTACGTACTGTTCATGTAGGTACGTAGACCATTTAATAGCTTCGGGAATAAATTGAAAAATAATTGAGTTTTCTTCAGAGAAATTGTTTTCGAACAAACGTGAGAGAAGTCCGCGGGCTAAAGGGCGCAATGATTGAATTTTAATCTCAATTTGATTCTGTTATTAACTACTCCATTTTGATTTGTTTACGAAATGGTGTTTTTATTATATAGATGTGCTAAATTGGGAGCCCTAGTCTTTGCTTGGTAGATACAAAGGCATTCGTTGATGCGTTTTTGTCGATTTTTTAAACCCTACTCAGCGATTTCGCAATTTTACGCAAGATTTTTTTAATGGGTTTTTCTAGTGTTATTTACGCTTTGATAAATCAAAACAATATTTATATTAGGTGAAAGTAATGTAATACCTGATACGCACTAAAATTAGAAGAGAATATGAAGCCTATTCAAGTATTCACTCTAGACTTTAAGGCACCCACATAATTTGCAGTACGGTGTTTTAGCTTGTTAAATAACTCATTCAATAATTCAGAGTAGGTACCTTAAGCAATGGTAATAAAATGTATTTGCACTCATCCAATCAAGAGTTACATTTATCATTCGACTCACCGAAGAAGTTTATATCTTACGGTCTCGGTTTTTATTACGCACTTACCAATAAGGGTAACACTGGCGAAGTGTAGCTTTACCATCAATTCGGATATATTCGGACCCTATCAGATTTTATCTAAAACATATCCAATTGTTTCAGTAATCCTTGAATTTTCGATTTCGATACTTATAGTTACACGATAGAAGTTTTAATTTTGATTAAATATTTAGGTTATAGCTAAAATATGTATACTAAAATATCTATATTATCCGACACCAAATCGGGTCACTCTAAATTTTTATGACATTCAGACTAGGTAATATTTTTATCTATTTAAGGCATACTTACAAACATAATATTATTCGTATTGCACTCACGGACATCAGAATCAAATCACTTACACTTTATTTTTAAATAAATAAAAAAATAATGTTAGCTTTAACGGTCATAAATGAAAAAAAAAACAGGGTGACTCGATTTTAGTGAACGGAAGTTTTTTTGCAGATTTTTTTGCTAATTCCGATAACTTTTTATTATTAATACTATTTTATTTCGGTACAGTAAGCGATGATATATTTTTAATTCGAAATAGTAACTCTAGTAGCTAGCTGATATGTAAACCATTTGAGTTATAAGGAAGGAAGCTCAATAAAATATACAGGCGTCGTAAAATGTAAGGAAATTAAGTGTTTGTACGGGAAAATTTTCATTCAAAGCGCAGTCCAATGAATACATTGAGAGGTAGCCGATTGGAAATTTTTCTTAGATTCAAACTACTTCGGGAAATAAGTATGCGGAAGAATGTTTGCATTTATAGAGGTAAATATACATTTGAATTCTAATGAATAAAATTGTGGTTTTAAAGTCTTTGTGTTCAGTTAAATAAGATATTTTACTATTATTTGTTCGTTGGTTATTTTCGTACACCCTATTATAAAACTGTACTTAAGGGATTAATGTGCCTACAAAATTAATATAGCAAAGTTCTTATTTCAATTTCATAAACGCCTACATAGTTACAAATAGCAAAATTTCAAGTAGACGTCAAAAAGACAGCTTAATAACTTTGTTAGTGAATAAAAAAATTGTAGACTAACTTAAATTCATGGACGTAAATTAATAATAAACTGTTTATAGCCTTTTAAAGGCTATTAAGTATCTGTCACAGAGATTTTCGTCTTATTCTTTATTTCTAAAAATAATTCAACGCTTAACTAGAATTGCTCTGATTAGGTAGCGATGAAATCTACGATGTTAAATGTA
The DNA here is from genome assembly GCA_001278395.1 of Lerema accius. Taxonomy (NCBI): domain Eukaryota; kingdom Metazoa; phylum Arthropoda; class Insecta; order Lepidoptera; family Hesperiidae; genus Lerema; species Lerema accius. The sequence goes on along the minus strand of LGAG01000352.1, from coordinate 449,708 downwards.
CTAATTTAAAAAACAAGCTTATTTATTCTCTTGACGACTCGTACTAACAGAAGTAGGTGAGAACGTCGATGTAGGCAAGTTATTCCAATCCTTCGCAAAATGAATAAGGAATTACGAAGTAAATCACGTTATTCGTGCGTGATGTTCCTATAAGGATGGCTACTTACCGTACGTTGAGTTATCTCTATGGGCAACCACTTACCATTATCGTAAGGAAGCTTTCAACTATTACGTTAGGCAATTTTTAAAAATGTTTGATATCTCCTCCCCCATGTAACGCACCGTAACGTTTTTATCTATAAACGTTACGTAACACACAAATTACCATTTTTGTCTAAAAATGTTGTCAGTTTGCACAGTTAGACGAATTATATTATTATTAGTTTTTTTTATAAGAAACAAGGGTAGGTACCTACGTAACGCGTACGACCACAAACCTATGTAACGTATCATACCATTTTACAAGACCCCCCCTTCAAAGTGTACCTACGTAATGCAATTTTCCTAATACTTGCAAGGCCCCTTACTCGTCTGCTTACTGGCTACTTCCATAAAATATCACGCAAATACAACAGCAACAATAATAAACTTAAATTCAAATGAAGTCACGAAATAAATTATCCTACAACCAGAAATAGAATGCAAAAGTTCAGTTAAAACATAACACAATCAAAAACTCATTATTATCATAAATGAAAAATGACCAACAACTAACCCATTTTATGTTTTAAACCATTACGAGAATTGAAGAGACATCGCTTAAAATAATTTTCATTAGTTGAAAGCATTTCTATTATTGTGTTGTATAAATTCTGAAAGAATATTCGAAATACTATTTTTTTTAATTTACTTAATAGACTTTCTTATTTTGTAGTTCCTGTAATAATAGATAGTTTACGTATGATTGCTATTGTCTACTACTGGCCCACTTTGTGATTTAAATATCGACCTTAAATCAATAAGAATAAGTATTAATTTACATTGTTTTATGAAAATACACGACAGATGTTTCAAGTTTTTGAAACAGACAAATATTATAATAAAATGAACAGACGTTATCTCTTACACTTCGGTTGCTCACTTAGGGTAATAGCCCACTATCGCGGCAACGCAACAGCACCGCCCCAATCCATTTAGTTTGCTATTCTTTGAGCATTAAAACGTGTGTCGTAAAATATATTTGACAACGCGCGGGCTGCGAGATGAGTCGGTATGCGCGCTAACAGCTCGCCTTTGGCTTTTCCATATTTTTGCTGTGCTGTTGCGGTGCCGCGATAGAGGGCTAAGGACCTTTAGTTTTCTACATCGGGTACTCCCAACCTAAATTTTTTGTAATATCTTTTTTTTGTAAAACTTTTATTAAATTCCCAACATATTATTATTGGATTACTTTGGCAATGAGGAGGTTTTGATAACTCTAATAGTTTGGTCGCATTAAGGTATCTCGACGACAGCACTACCAGATCCATTTGTGAACCAGAACCATAATTTTTATATTCATTTTCTCTAAACGTCACATTTTTGTATCAAAATCGGACCAGCCTTTAGAAGAAATTCAGACAAAAACACGTATGCAAAGATGTGTGCGTAAATGAAACGACAGTTTACATATAAATCCAACATATGCTTTATTTTACAAATACTATTCATCGCCGGCTATGCGTAAACTACCACGCTAAATATATTACAGTAGGCGACAACGCAGTTATATACAGAAATTTTAACATTCAAATACATTTATTACGTAAAGATATAAGGCACATGTATAACTTCCTATCCAAAAACGACTTTTAAATATCTAATTTTCAATTCTATACAATTTTTATGTTAACATTACTATAATTAATTAATTTACCTTACGGCAAATCATTTTTTATTTTATTAAAATCATCAAATGACGAATGTGTTGTAAAATTCAACAAAAGTCTCTATAAAATAAATCAATTTTTTTTTATATTTCACAAAAAGTTTTAAGAAATATCTTTGAAACCTCTAAAAAATTATACAATTTCAATAAACAGAACAAAAACTATAATTTGCGACTTCTTTAATTCAAAAAAATTTATGTACAAAGTAATATATTTTGAAAGCCATCACTACAAAAATAATAATTATATTTACAAACAATTTCGTAGTACCGTAATTTATATTAATTGTACGAAAACTTTTTGTGACATAATAATATTACTTTTAAATTCCCCACACAAAACAAACAATAAAATATAATCACCAAAATATTAAATTTAACACATAAGTAAATTATATTTGTAATAATCTAAATTAAACTAAAGCGATATAAATTCAGGTAAAATTCAAGTCATCGATTTTTTAAACATAAAACACATAATAATTTGGTTATAGGTACTTTCTTTTTTTATATAACTTACCATGACGTAAGATATCGCTATATTTTTAAATTATACACACGAGTCCACATTTATGCAATACAAGTTAAAATTACTGGCAGGTATTTATATAATAATTATGTTTAAACAAACAATAATAAAAGGAATGTTCAAGTCTTTTATATGTTTAAAGGAAAAAAACAATATTGTGAGATTCGTGACTGTAATTTCATTGGCAAATAAATACCATTTGACAATATTTGAAATGATAAAATGTGATAGAAAACTTGTAAAGTGAAAAAAAGTAAAGTGAAGAAAACAGTTCTAAATTAAATGCATAAAAATGCTAAGTAGCATATTAAGCTAAGAAATCAAACATTAATTTTCAAAATTTAAAATTAGCCAAAATAATAGCTTCCAACAAATTAGTATTGATAAATTGGATTTAATAAGTTAGAATTTTTATTTAGACGCAATTACTTTTTTTATACGACATTTTTTTTATAATAGTCACAATTCTAAAAAATATTCAGTCACATTATATTATCTGAAAACAAAAAAAAAATACTAAAACAATTAAAACAAACTCACTCTACACCACATTTTATACAAAAATATTCACTTACTTTTAAATAGTAACTGAAATATTTTATTTATCTATAAGTCTAACACCTAACACTATTACATAAATATTTATTATACGTCACTATAATTGTATAATAAGGTAAATCACAAGAACATTTCGCATAGAAGCAAATTCATCGAAATGTGACGAACACGATACACAGAGATAGTCAAAAATTTAGTTAACCCAAAGTTATGGGCCTAACAATATGTATTTAAGATATGTACAAATTGAAATAGGGCACTATTATCTATATTTAATACTTTAAGAGGAATACTATTATTCAATAATTTATATACAACAATGACATAGACGTCAAGATTTAGTAGATTTTTTTAACAGGAAAGACATTAGTTGTACAAAATTAGCAAAAGGAAGTACTGAATTGGAATATCATTGAAATGTCTTGAACAATTTATCAAACATAATTTCAATCTAAATATACGCAAGATTGGATTGCCACAGAGTGAAAATATTAAATTGAGATAAGAAAGCGTATCTTGATATCTATAGGCCTACTTGATTTCAATCCAATCGTATTAATGTAATTATTAGTAACGTGTCAATATAACGAAGAGGTACCTACTGAGTCATTTCTATCATCTTTAACCCGAAAGTCAAAACGTCTTACGGTACATATACAAAACTAGTTAAAATATCAATTTAAACTATCATTCTACTGTCCGTTCCTAACATTAAAAGGAATAGTATTTTTAAAATGGCATCTACCAACAAACTAGAATTTATCAAGTTCGACGTCACGTCATGGAACACTTTTAATCGAGAGCTACAATTACGAAGCACACGATGCATTCAACAACAAGTGAAGATCAACACTATCCTATCAACTATCCACACAGTCTAAAAACGTCTGGAATGTTCCGGAAGTTTTTGCCTATATAAACAACACTTCGTCGTAGGCCTCTGGCTAATCGGCCGCTAGCTCTGAAGTCATCCTTTCAGAGTTGAAGTTTTCCATGTTCCACATTTGCCTTTTATCACCCTCTTTGCAAGACTCCATGGTAATTTTGTCCTTGTTTCTCGATATCGCCATACACTTCTCGCTTGAGCCGTGCTTCAGTAACTTCGTCTGTAAAGGAAGTGATAAATATTTGTAAACAGTTCTTACAACTACTGTCATAATTTATGAAGATAGGTAATATAAATTCGAATTAACCAGGCAATACTAATAATATAAAAGTTGTATCTTCTATTTAAATGTCTATGAGTACAGAAAATTAAGTGAGATAAAAGCTTAAAACATAAAATTAATTGAAAAAACTAAAAGTTACATTTGAATAAACTAGTTCTTTAATCATAGAATTCCATAATAAGCGTCCAATTTTACCATATACTGTAATAGGAGCAAAGAACAATTTTGTCACAATTATACCAACAACAACTTGACTAATTACTTACATTTGGGTCATACAGCCACAGCTGGTTGCCCTTGGCACCGTGACAAGGGTACAATACAACTTCATGACCCGAGTAGTCGAGGCAAGTCTCATCGCGACGAATTTCACCATTCTTCGAATACATCCAATACTGCAAACATTTATAAAAATATTAATTGACCCGCTTTTGATTCAATTACGCTGCAAATTGCTAAACTTTACTATTAATATCACAGGACCTGTGATAAAAAGTAGGCAACTTAAAACAATAATCTTTGACAACCTCGATTGAAAACAAAATTACTAATCTTTGCAGCGTAAAAAGGTTTTTAAATATAAAGTTTTTACGAAATAAATATAAAACTATACTAGGCTATACATTAGTAAATATTTGATATAGGTAGGTATAATATAAAATTCCCACACCCCATTCATGAAAACGCATAATTGTATGTACAATATAATATAAATAATATCATACAATATATTACTCAAGGGAGTTTATGCTTACACCCTTATAGGTCTATAAAGTAATTCTTATAAATGAATAAACAAATAAATTAGATACTGAAATACTTATAAAACTTATACATAGTATGATAAATAAAGTTATACTAGATAAAGTTAATAACTTACATACTAGTAAAATTCCTAGCGGCAGTACCAATGTTGGAAAAGTATTTGCTGAACACACATCATCGTGTTCAATTAAACAACAATACATAATTGTCCTAGGTTTCAGTTATGATCCTGACAACGCATGAATTGTTAAAATGCTAGTATAAATTACTTGATGGAAGCTATTTCGTTAAACATTATTATAAGGCTCGCATTAGTACGGCATTTGAATGAAAAAAAAACATACAAAACGTATGCGTGTAGAATAATGAATGAGCTTGCCAACACGCAAAAGCTTTGTTGATTAGTGGCAGGCAATTTACAAAAAAGCTTCATGTTCACTTACCGAAAGTTATTTATGTTTTCGTGGTAGAAGTATTCGTTAATGAAACTATGTCACAAGTTTTTACGGTAAGTCCCGACCGCGTTGAAGATGAGCACCAACAACCATCTACATGGGAAGCACAAGCGCAAGCTGGTATCATGATGGCTTCCATTGACAAACCTGATTCCCGTACTCCCCATGACATGGCCACACGTTGACAGGCTTCTTCATATCTTCAGGTCCAGCCGCTGAGTCGATGCACATATCCGATGAGGGGTTCTCGATCTGATGCCATCCATAAGTTAAAAAGGCGTGCCAAAAGCAAGCGTGCTATTCTAATGTCATCTCTTGAGTTATGATAAATTTTATTGACGCAAAAAACCAAATCACAAGCCCTTTTACGAGTATCTGTATTTTAAATAGTTTTATTGTACGTTTCACTTTTCAAAACTCAATATTCGTCAAAATATTTTTCTCAAGAGATGAAGGTTATGATGTGACAATGAAAATGATTTCCGAACAAAAATCCTTTTGCAAGGAACTTATTCCTAATAGAAGAATAAGTTTGGAAATCTCGGATGTGGTAAAACACAAAAACAATTCCGAAATTTTTATTTCATTCTACCTGATTACCACCACTTCCATGACATTTGTGGATCATGATTGGGGATTCTTCCTCTTGATTTTCATCTACCATATCACCATCGAGACAGTACTGACCGTTAAAAGCTTGATTTCGTACCTTAATACCAGTAAGGTTGCAAAAAATAAAAATACAAACATTAAAGTGATTTTTAAAACATGCGTGCTAAACATGTCACATGGTAAGAGTGCCAGAAAATCAGAGAGTGCGAAACGATCTATCGAATATCATGCTGAATTCATAGCATAACTTTAACAAAATGGTACTGCCGCATTCGTTTCAAATGATAACGACAGAAGACCTGATTTCCTCCCTGCCGATGACACGGGTATAGTCCGACTGGTTTATGATGGTCAGACTTGCGCGTCGGTGAATCCAAACATGTCTTTTGGAAGGCGATATTTCGAATCTGTACAGGTAATTATACGCAAATACATGAATATAAAAAAATGCACTCAATACCAATACGTTCCTGAGAATTTAACACGAAAAACAATATTCTATTGCAATGGTTGATGGATTAATATAATTCAAGAGACTGTTACTAATTTTGGGCAACTATCGAAGTTAAAATTTTTATCTATTTTTCCCGACTTAATATTATGACATCGCAAAAAGAACATGCATACCTCTCCATGCGCCACAGACTCTCCAGGAATAAACAATTCCGGGTATATATTCTTCAAATACCACTCGAACGATTTACATCCAAGGTTTTCCCTCAGTGCTTTCCTGCTTGAAATATCTCCATAATCGCCTTTGTCATTACCTACCCGCTGGTAATAATATTTCGCGTAGTCATCTAACCAAACCTAAAAAAAGTCAATAATTATTTACAGTTGGTAGAATATAATATGTATGAAACATTTAGAACTATGCCATTATAGGGAATAAGAGTAATAATTCATTTTCTAAGGTAATTTATTACAAATGGAAAAATGACGTACCTCAGCTAACCGAACTGAATTTTTCTTCAGTACATTGACACCAGTTCTCCACTTGTACGGGGAGCGCTTTCTAAATATGTGGCCGACGTGTGAGCAAGGAACGATTTCTAATGTACCACCGCACATCCATGTTTTAAAAGAAAGTTCAAGATTTTCACCGCCCCAAATATCGAAGCCACTATCGTAAGTGCCCAATCTTTCAAAGAAATCTTTATCGATGGCAAAAAGTCCACCAGCCATCGTGGGAGACCAAACTGGTTCGGCTGTATGTTGATGCCTTGCTCGTTCCCTTGTTGGTACTGGATGCCAATTGAACTGTAGATTCCAATCGAAACCACCAACGTTCACTGATGACGAGTCTCTATAGTGATATTCTAGCGTATTATCGTCAATAACATCTATGACAGGACATACAACTGTTGTTTTATTTCTGGCTATCCTGTCTAATAGTGGTTCCAGCCAACCTGAATTATAAAAGATAATAATATAGGTAATTTTAATTGAGCATTCACAAGTATAGACAATCCGAAATTATCTGAAAGTCTGAACTATAATTTATCAAATGATTAATCAATTGTAACTCATTGTACAATTATTTTACCTTCAGTACATTCACAGTGGCTATCAAGGTAGGTGAGGACGGGAGCAGTCACATACCGAGCACCTAATAGTCTTGCTCTAATAAGTCCTTCCCTTTGAGGTGCCCGTACTATTCTCACCTTGGGTAGTGAAGACATGTAGTCGTCTAGTTGCTGCATCAGATGCGCTGGAAGGAAAAATATATCATTAGCAATAACCGTGGAATCATTAATTAGTGTATTCGCTAAGAAAGATGATCTTGTATTTTAGAAGAACTCACGCATATCGGAAAAGTCGTCAACCAATATGATTTCCTTGATCAAATGGGCCGGCGATCTATCTAGCACAGAATGCACCGTTCGCAGCAGGACTGACCAAGCTTCATTATGGAAGCAAATTACTACTGACGTCTGTGGAAGTTCTTTCAAGTATCGTCCAGGTTGTTTGCACCTATAAGAACAAGTAAAGAATCAGTGAATATAAGAAAATGTTTTCACCATTTTTATGAAGAAGACCTTAAGTGTAAATGCTTACGGAAACAGCCTGAATCCCTTTCAGTCATCTTAAATCCCTCCTAAATATATTGAGCATGAATCACTTTTTTACAATTTTCACTTATTTACATGGACTATAAAAATACATAATATAAATTCTACAAACATGATTTTGTAGTACAACAATAATACACTCTACAGCCAATAAACTTTCCTTAATAGAAAATAGAATTGTAGCACCTGACACCTACTACACGTAGCATCTTCATTCTAATTCCTTACTATTCATCCCGCGCTTCGGGGAGTTTCCGCCCGATCGATCTGGTTTAACCGGTATGTACTCGCAAGTGACGGTCGCTTACGGCTACATCGGAGATTCGATAGAACGTCTTTTTCTGTCGAGTCTTCGACATGTTCAATAGATAAAGGTCGTTGTCCTAAAGGTATATGCCCTTTGAATACGAAATATCGTGATCAGATGACAAATTGCTCTCACCTTACACGGATTTACAGGGCACTGCGATATTGCCCTTACCTTCATGATACAGGTGCTAATTTAACATTTCCCAATGATATTATGCAGAAAGAGGCAGATATGTCACAAACGCGTCCGGGGTAAAGAATCAAAATGTGCTGTTTCATCTTACGAGCACAAGCGAGACGACAAATATTTTTCCCATGTAAAAAGAATATCATTGGACTTTTCAGATAACTTTAAAAAAGTTAATTTCGACTGCTTACCATTCATCTCTCGGGTCGGGAAGCTTTCGTCTGATTGATATCAGGTCGCTGACGTATTGGTTGAAGGCGTTTTTCTTCCATCCTTCCGATACAGTAAGTTTTGCCTCTTCGCTCATATTCTTTGGCAGTACGACCGGTTTCCCCAGTTCACCGGGTGCGTTGTCCGATCCCGGCGCTGCTATTACACCTAACCCTGCAGGGATACGGCAGATTAATGCAAGTCGATTAATAGCATCCTGTAACTCGTGGGAACATCGACTATTAGTTGATCGTAAATTGCTCGTGACATTCGTCTCTATCTTTCTCCTTATTTCACTTACATTTTCTGTTAATGCATTTTGTTTACATAAATCATTTTTAGTATACAGTGTGGTTGTTGCAAAGTAAATAATACCCAAAAGCTGATAAAATAAGACAGGACATATTATTTGTTTTACGATTTTGTAACCAAATTAGAATTGTTTAATTTGAATACTAATATTATCAAGGGACGTCCAGATTTACCTTTATTTGAAAAATAATACCCTCCTGAACTTTTTATTATTGATCTCTTAAACATTCGTTCCCTTTGGATATAAACCATTCACGAAAAACACCACGATAAAACCAATTTTTATATTGACATCTAATGGGGAAATTAACAATCACTTTCAAATAAAAAAGATACAGATGGTTATACTGAATGAATGTAAAAATGAATCCTTATGTAGAATATTTTAATGATATAAAAGAATTCTAGAAAAATGTCTTAACAGACACTTAAAACAAAACAAAATATGAATATATTTGGTAAACGTATCTAAATAAATGTGTGAAGTTTAACTACTGAATATTGATCAGTTAGAACTACTCAATTTCTTAACAAGTACTACACTATTACACCACCAAACAAATATTTACAACTATTAACACCGCCACCTTAACATACAAATACCATACGATTAAAAGTAAGCTACAACATTATAAGCATAAAATTACCTTCTTTTCCCGCTAGCCGACCGATCCAATCGATTCTGGTCCTTGCTGTGACGGACAAACGCACGTTATCATGCATAATGTCAGTAAATAAAAATTAAACGCAACAAAAGTATATTAGCATTATCTAATGTGGGTATTTTTTTAAATTTTGTAATAAGAAGCCAAGTATTTACATTTATGTTTACACAAATTAGGTGCCAGGCAAATAACAGTAAGACATGCAAAAGCATACAGCTGTCCTCAAAAACATTGCAATTACAATAAAAATATATACGAGTATATTTACATCAGTGAGTAACTCACAGAAATACTACAATTAAGTATTAAGTGAATATTTTACATTTAGTAAACACGTTAAAGAGAAACATATTTTGTTACACTGCAACAGAATTAATATTGCAAATGTACAAATACTACATTTTTGTTAAAACTGATGTTACTGAAACAAATGACAAATAGGTTAATATACAAGATTAATATACAAGAACAATAATTAGTTAAATATTATTATTACCACACGCGTAATACTAAATGAAGTACTGAACAAATAAATACAGAATACAATATACCTAATAATGAAGCGGTAACGTCAAAGTTGTAAATCTCTGAATAAAACTCCCTTTCTAATGTTAAGTCTTATAATACAATGAGTAAAATGTATGTTCCTATTACCATTTCTACTGCTTTGACTCCCAAGACAATCAGAGTAGTACAAGTTACCAAGGGAGAACGTACAATGCGCGTGAGGGAGTATCTAATGGACACTTAAATACAAAGGTCATAAAAAACCTGATGGACGATAAATTAGACCAGACAGCGTACTAAATAGACTTAACAAAGATTATTTCTGACATAATTAAGAATCCATTTGCCTATTGAAAAGTGGCGTGTTCTCCCGGAAAGCGGGTTTCCAAGTTTATTGTTCCTCGAGATCATTAGTTTGATAGCTTTGGAATTAAATTGAAAAATAATTGAGTTTTCTGGAGTGAAATGTTCGGACAAAATCTTCACTTCTACAGAGATAGGACTTCATTATCATTTAACATTTTGCTGTAGGTAACCCAATATAAGATGTGAATACTTAGAGTAAAAATAAGTAAAGGAGATGTAAAAAGCATATGAATGGCTAAATAAATACCTACACCTTAAAAATACATGCTGTATAATGTAACAAAAACTTACCATCAGATAAATTGTTTCCATAGGATTCACTTTTTCTCTTTGTTGATGTTGGCTTGGCCAATTTCAATGTTTTCGCCTCTGCATCTTCATATTCGATCGGTGGAGCTACGATTGCATTCCTAGTACTGCCATTTGTTGTGAGCAAAGCTATCATAAACCATACGGCTGTCAGTATTAATACAGCCTTCAATAACCAAATCCGCCTTCGCAAGAAGAACATACTGTACTTCATTTTCATATCGAACAACTGAATATTTTCTTCTAAAGCAAATTAATTCTTCATTCCATTAAAATTTATTGATTATTATTATCTATCTTAGTAACCAATTTAAAATTTTATTAAGATCTAATTAAATTTAGGTGAAAATATTTTACAAAGTATTTGAGCAATAAAGATTTCACTATCTATAATCACAATTCGGTGACTAGCATTCAACAATTAGATATGTTCGCGTATTCTGTTCAATGTATAATTTCAAGATATGCGAATTCGATATGATAGTTGAAGAAGACTATTTCGTCTAGACTCACATGTCTTTGGTTCTTTGAGCGATTAGTCTGTTATAGAACTGATAATGCTAAGACTAGCAAATTTTCTTTCTAGTTCTTAGTTTCATTTCTGATAATTCAAGGTCCGGTTCTTTGTCTTCATTTCCCGTTACCAAATACTGTAAACAATAAAAATATTAAATTAAATATTACATTCGTTTTTCCTAAACTTTTATGGGCAAAATGGTTCTCAAATTTCAAACATCAAATCTTCCAGACTATTATGATGAACTTGATACTCAAGTTAGAATGTCTGTTATATCTAACAATGTATAGACTATTACGGATTGGCGATGATTTCTTTTTGTCAAATTCCCTTCCTGTCCTTAGCGACTGCGAAGGTAATTGCGTAGGAACATTTTTTATAAAAGCTACTGAATTTTGATTCTACATCACCAAATAACAGGGTTCATCTCTCCTTATGATCCCTAGAGTTTCATAACTGTACGATCAAATATGAATATTGAGATATGATCTGGAAAGACTGTGCAATCTTTCCTTTTAGGGAGATATATTCGTCGAGGGGTCGGGATGTTTGCAATTGAATTGGCAGTTGGATAATTGCAAAGCTTAAAGGTTAGCTTAGGGGACTACGACGGAAAATAAGAATATGAGAAAATGATTCCGATGTCTATATAATTGTAATATTTTATAGAAACAAAGCGTGTACAAAAATTACAAATACGACAGTATAAGCTACTGTATACTGTTGAAACTGTTTTGTCGAGTTAATTATGAACATGTTTTTAATTAAATTCACGAGTGCGCGTTAAATTAAAAATAAATGTATTTGTAACGCTTAATTTAAACTAAATTTACCTTTGTACACTTCATCGACATCTAAACATTACCCATTAAGTTTCAAACTTATGTCTGCATTATTTTTTATAAGAAATACATAATCAAACCCATCATGTTGTACTAATACATATTATGCCACAATGACTTTCGTGGCATGACTAAAATTGTAGATCCTCCCACTCTAAGTGCCCTTAAGAATCAGGGTTCCTTAAAGAAACTCAATATTATGGACGAAAGCCTAAAGGATTTGTATTGTCGGCAGGCTCACGTACGAGTGTTTCCTTGTTCTCAGTCTCAGAAGAGGATTACTAGCTATTACAGGTAATACAATAGCGGCACAGCGAGCACTTGCAGGATTAAAGTGCTTCGCGACATTTTCTGCACTTAAGAGGGTTTCTGCAATCTTTCCAATGACTACGTGGCCGTTCCTTGAGCGTGTAACGACTCAATTAAGATTATTACCACCAATGAATTTAAATAGACTGGAAACAATTTTCTGAATTGTATTATTATTATTAAAATTAAGGGTCATCTAATAATTTTAAATTAAAGAGAATTAGATAATGAAGTCTTTGATGAACCAGTTATTATTACCACCAATAGCACTTAAGTTAGTTGACCCAAAGCTGCTTTTAGGCAATTGTGTCAAAGGAGGAAAAGTCAGCAAAAAATCATGAGCAGCCTAAAAACGCCACAAAAGTTTCTTGACCAACTGAGGCACAATGGAGTTATTCCACAAGACGTACGACTGTTCGTGGGGTTTCCGGCGCCCGGCTGATAGATCGTCTGACGTGGCGCATTATCGTACTTGGACGTCGTTGCCATTTTTCAAGCAGTCGGGCGCGAACGCGATTTGTACGCGATTGTGGCGACTTTTCACAATGTTCACGCGAACGAAGGGCTTTGATTGGGAAAAGTAATCGAAGAAACTAAAACGCGAAAGGAACAATACCACGAATCCTGTTAAATTTTACAACTTTAAGAGTGTTTTGAACTTGGAAATCACAAATGAATTTATTAATCTCGAAGATTTAAATTCTTCTTTGGATAATAAATGTATTCTTAACGTAAGTAAGGTTTTCAGTCGTAATTATTATTTTATGTATCATTTCAATGAAATCGCACGCGAACCAAAGCTTTCAGTCTAATTAAGCAACTTAAGTCTATCAATAGTTGGATTATGGTGGAGTTAATATTACGCTTCCTTGCTTCAAATGACATATTAAGCCATCAGTAATATTATTGTCATCATTAGTAAGCAAACGTTAAGCTACCGCAACTTGGGTTGGGTTATAAAATCTCTTCACAATGTGGTAGAGCACTGAAATGAGCTTTGTCTCTTATATTTTGAAGAACGACACTATAATGTACTGCTAAGGGATTAAAATTAACCCAATTTTAGATCTTATATTTTGCTAAGTATCAGTTTTAGATAAATAATGTTTCACCAAATGAGACGGTTCATTATTTTATAAATCCCCGCCCTACTTATAAAACTGATAAAAATATTCATATAGGTAATGTGTGTGTGATTGTGTAAGTCTACGTCTTTAGGTTCTAAATAATTACTAATTCTTTGTCTCCTTCCTCCCATCGACGACCGTCTCCTTTGACGAAAATTATATTACTGTCACGTTCAAGTATTTGTCCAATGATATCAGAATTTCCAAATAATAAAGTTTACCTTTATCTGTAAATTTTCCAAACGCCTATATATCACGTGGACCTGGAACAAACAGAGATACAGCATGAAACAGGGCAGAATTTCCATCTCAAACATAACCCAAGGCACTTATCAATTCAATACACTTAAACGGCGTAGTGATATATGGGCAATAAATTTGATGAAATCTTGAAATAAGAAGTTCTGTTCTCAATAAAGCTTGAAAAAAGAAGTGATACTTAAATAATATTGGGTATGTTGTCGGCTTTCAATACAATGATTGGAAGTAAATACTACACATTACGGATGAAAAAAAACAAAAAGTATAAATTAGCTGAATCGTTTGAAGGTAAAATTTAATTAACGGTACCCACTTTTATCGACAAGATAGTATATATTTTATACTAAAACAAGTAGCGCATAAAAGTATCCTATTATAACATAGAAAAACCAAAATTTAATATGAAGAATGATTAGATACTTGTCAAGACAACCTTGAATTATTTTACTCCCAAAATTCATTTCATCAAACCTTCCAGTTGCTAGGGGTACTTACTTACTAATTAAAATCTTAACTCGGCCTTTCAGTGCCTCACGAATGAAAGTGAGGAAAATAAATTTTAATTAAACTGTTTCTGAGATAATAATGTTATGAACAAATAAACAACTTTTTATTCAGATTAGTAAATTAGCGCAATACCAGTACAGCTTTGATAGGGAGCCATTATGTTACACTATGGATTTCTGTTCTTCTTTAGCAATATGAAGGAAAGATGACGTTAATAACAAATATTACAACAATTTAGTTAAAGTACACTAGCGTAGAAATTGCAGTTTAAAAAAAAGAGGAATACGAGGGCGGTGTTATCGCTAAGCAGTGATCTTTTCCAGGCAACCTAGGGCTTGTTATTATAATGTTGAAGTCAGATCTAGAAATGCTTCCGGTGCTTATGCTATTTGTGACCTAAAGAATTATACATTTCCTGATTGTTTGATAGAATAAGAAAGATTTAAACACCGAGAGACTTAATATAAATCCGTTATATTTATAGAAGAGAAGTTAAAGAAGCTCACGTTGTAGCCCCTAAGCTAGATGCTGCAAATGCGCGGGCACATCAACCGTGACCCAAGTCTGAACTTAACGTTGAATGCCGCCCACTCGTCACGAGATGGCGCGCAATAACGGTTTTTGTCATTCGCTCCGTAATTGAATTTATTACAGTGTTTTGTTCCGTTTGCTTACATTTCGTATAACCTTTGTGTATAGTCGAAGATTCTAGGAAGATGGGATTAATACAAGTTTCTACAATAAGTTCTGAGCAGATAAATAATCGTCTCTAGTACCTAATTACATTACTTGACGAAAAGTATAAATGTTATATGATTGAAATGAAGTAGGCCCGAAACGAAAACTTTTAATCTTCATACTTGCAAAAAGTTTTGTCCACGATGCTGATCGATTGCAATTGTCTCTTTGTTTTCATAACCTGTTAATGATTATACAATTTAATGTATCATCTGCTCCACTGTGCCACATCTCTTCAACAAACCAATTAGCGGGGAAATGTACCAATTATGTAGGTTTTACGAGCGACAGAAATGTTATTTCAACGGTACTAGTGTTTTTAAAGTGTGATAGCAAGCAGGTAATCCAATTAAAATCTTTGACTATAGTCTCTGTCACGTTTGAAAATTCTATCGATAAGATAGTCACAAAAGAGTATGTACGAATAGATGTGCGAACTTGAATAAAAAGAAAGAAAGAAGTAATAAATGTATAGAATAGGTTAGATAGACCACGTCTTGGAAACTTATTTCTTTTACTAACACTAGCAAATGGACAGGTAGTTGCTTAAAGTTTCCTACAGCTGACTCTAGATATCATAGACTCTGAAATACTACAAACAAAATGTTATTTGTCATGTCATGTTATTTTACAACTGACTTCTTTCAGATTATTGACTTTAAGAAGTATCCTAACTCGTCAAAAAACTTAGTACCATTCATAAGCGCCAACAATATTAAACAAATTAGGTGATATTTAAACTACCTCTTGAGTATTTTCGAGCAAGATTTTGGAACCATTTTCTTCTTCTTTTAACACAAATATACCTTTATGTAAAATATTACATTTTGTTAGTAGGTACTGCAAACAACTTGTTGTTAAACTTGATTAAAGATTTCAAATCTTTGTAATTAGTCATTCCTTCATTCATATTTGCTCAGATATGAAATCATCTTCATCACAAAGTATTTCAGGGCCAAGTTGTATAACTTGTTTGATAACCTATTCATTCGTTCATTCCCAAAGGAAACAATCTAGAAACTTTAACTTCTTCGTGATTTAATCAACTCAGTTATACACCGGGTTTTAATTAAAACGTATTTCATAAATTATTCAATTTACTACCTATGGAGCTGATTAAAGACGGGGTTTCTTGCTCTTTGGTTGAAGTTTCTTGAGATCCTACGCTAAATAATTGATGCATGGAATGTAACCTTTGCGAGGTTCACTTAGTCAATACTATTATTAGTTCTACAATTTACATGTCTATATAGTAAAACACACTGTATTTGAATTTTATAACTTTCTGGTACAATATATTTTCTTTCCAACTGGACCAGAAGGAGGGGAATGATATCGACTGTATTTATGTATGTATTTTTTGACACATTCCACAGTCTAAAAGACTTAACGGATTTCAACATGAGAGATGTCATTTAATTTGTCTCTGTAGTAGGAGTGACATAGGCTATATTTTTATTTTCTTTAACATATCTACAATTATTTCCAGGCATTCGTAAAACAGAACATTACTTTATCTATCGCAAATAATAACCAAAAAAAAAGTCAACCAACTAACAATATAAACGTCTATTTTTGAACACGAACAAATTTATAATTCGAACAACCCCTGAATTGTAGCGTGAATTTTTGAATTTTATTTATTCAAGTTAGCCATTAATTAAGGTAGAATAATGGTTCCGTTGGCATCGAAGTTTGTACCGGCCGGGGCACATTAACCAACGCCCGGTTAATGGTAGTGATTCATCCCGCTGGTTCCTATGGGACTGGCTGGCTTGACGCACTATACGCGCATTGCGGCAATGCGACATATCAATCAATAGGAAAAAAAAGTGTAATCTTAGTTTTTATCCTACTACTATTAGTACTGAGGGTGACTTACACCCTTTTGACCCGTACGCATGTGCGTATGTATGTATGTGTTGGTAAGTTTGCATGCACAGTTTGTTTTGGATGAATCTAGTTAATATACCTTAATTAATACGCAAAAGGGTAACATTACCGTACCAGGAAGATAAATACGCGTGCTTCGCGAAGTGCGAAGACACATTCTAAAAGTAAAAAACCCATATCCACAGGTTATAACAAACTAAAACATCACAGTATGAATGTTCATCTGTGCCTTCAGAATTTCCGAATTACGTAACGTAATTTAACAAAAAAACATGAACTAAAAAATTATTTAATAAAAATTCTAGAGGTCACCATAATTATACAGTTTAATAGCTGTTTAACACAGCTTAGTCTTAGGCATGCAATTCATAAATGCTGTAGCTAAATAGCATAATTGCTCACTTATGAAGCAATTAACAAGGCATCTAGAAAACTACGGCAACCATCATACGCATCCATGTAACAGCATTAAACAAGACACCTATGTCGAAAGTTCTTGAGATTGTACTGTTTTGAAAGGTACATTATTTAATTAATTAATTATTTATAAATTAATTAACCAGAAGAGCATACGGCTCGAAATTAAATTTTCATGTACCTTAGGTAAATTTTTCATCGAATTGGTCAACTTTTCCAATATTGTTGATTTAATTAGGTACTATAGTAGTTTGATTGACCCTTGGTAATATTTCAACAACAGCACCGTCTAATTGGGTCTACTAAGGTCTAATTTTGACCATACACAGGGTCCTCTACTATAAATAAAGACACTAATGAATTAACATGTTATCATTATTTCACATCAATAACGGCTACTTAATTACAGATGCTTAATTGACTAATGACAAATGTGCGCCGTTAACACCGTAAGAAAATCGTAATCACCGCATAAATAATGGTCGTTGAACACGCGACCTTCGATCGTCTATCAATAATTAATGCTCCATTCCGTTTGGTTGTTTTTTTTTTGCATAATGATTCCGAGATTAATAACAGCTGGCTCTTATGAGGTGAACTTTAACCTATCCTTTATTTTAGGTTTCAAAATTGTTTGTTTACGAGTCCACCAAAAGGTAGTTAGGTAATGTTATTCGAGCGTATTTATTTCAACTCAATATAATATGGGGTGTCGATGGATGATAAATCTTTAGAGTTTATATCAGCTTTAGCTTAGCTCAGAGGCTAGCAATTTTTGGTTAGAAATTAAATCTTAAGCCGATTAAAACTATTTTAGACATAAGACAGTGAATCAGTTGGTAACCAAAGTTTTAAGACAATCTAAGATATATTATAACAAAAAAGGGCACACAGTTCGACGTAAATCACACAAAAAAGTGATTTCGTAAGTTTAACGCAGCAGAAAATTGGCACGAGAACGCCAGTGTTCCGTATCAAATGTATTGTGTGATAATGTCGTAACTTCAGCTCGAAAAACGACGTAAGTGTTTTAATATAAGAAAAGTTTTGTAGCGAGTTAATTGGGTTCAACCCATTAACGACTTAGTGTAGGACAATGATACTACTTATCGAGTTATTACATAACTATGTATGATTGTGAAGATATTTGGATTTTGGGATTCCTCTACACCTTAACTATTACATGGATTAACATTATAAATCTTATTCTAGAATAGGACATAGGAGTGACAGGGGATCCTATATCCTGGAATGATAGTAATTTTTATTGTTAATGTAATTGGTGTAGAGTAAATCTTTCCTTATCATTAAGGCCTAAAAAATACCACATTACACTACTTCAGTGTGGATACTTAGAAACAGTCATTTGGCCATTCTAAGTGTTGCATATTTTTTTAATATCAAAGTCCTCTGTCGTGGCTTAATAACCTCATTAGTCGCAACACGAAGAGCTCAAAGAAAATCGAAGATTACTGAGAAGCATTAATAAAATAGAGACACTGAACTCACTCGTATGCCGTATAACCTATAACCTAAGGCAATCTTGACCCAAATCCGTTTCATACCAGAAAATAAAGACGCGGTTTACGTACAAGTAGGTCCGCCATCATGAATTGTCGTCCCAGGACAAAACTTTTACAAGTCCCGGACATTACGGAAATATCTTGGTTTTTCCCGGGGCAATAATTAAAAATGTCTTAGGAAAACTCTCAATCTTCGCCAAAAGTTAAATTGGTTGAATAGATTTTTGATTACGGAGGAATGTTTATCTCATATTTTTGTTTTAAAAACCCCCTCTCATTCGGCTCCTCGTAGCTACAGAGAGCTCTCTGAACTAAAATAAAAGACGTGTCGGATGGCTCAATAGTTACCACTGAGATCTTGGGCTCACTTAGGTTCGATTATCAGCGAGACAGAAATTTTAATGGTAGTTCATTAGTTTATAGTTCTATTCTACGTATGGATAAGCTGTATTTTCGAGTTATCCATGTCATCCGCGACACAGGATATCCCCGTTTTGGGCTATGTATCTATAGCGTTATAGGACAAATCCGGATAAACTCGCACCTATGGCATCCCTACATACAAGCAACGTATACGCATATTGGTCTTCATTTACTTCAAGCTTACGCATTTAATGAATACGCATCAAAGCGCCCTCTCGCGGCGCAGTTGTGAGCAACTAAGGGTGACGTAAATTGCTTCCCTTACTCCGCCACCTTTCATTTGCGCTACGCCATGTTGGGGGAAATGCAGCTGAAAGAAAAAAGTCGTAGCGCTCGCTTTGTTCAACAGATAAGGTGTTTTACGCGCGATTAATAGCTATAAAACAATGACTCGTGACTGTTATGACCAAAATAGGCGCATAAATCGCCCGGATAGTATGTATTTTGGACTTGACTCGATATAGTCTTACCTGCCTCCTTCACGTAGAACGCAAAGGCACCATAACGGGACGCAAAGAAAATTCAAAGCAATTACAATAACTCGTGTACTTACAATAATAATAATAACGAATGTACGTCCTTAATACGCACTCACGTATATGCATTATGCATGAGAATCTCCACAAACAGTGTCGCAATGATATCCGCAATGTATCGCTCGATACTTAACGATGCAAGAGCAAGATATTGATTAATAAGTCACAGTAACGATATCTAAACGGATGACGTAACGATACGACAATCGCAAGTCATCGCGTCTTTAAATCGCAAGCATGCAGTTACCCCACACATGGTAAAGCTCTATAATACTTTCGTAGTAACGTAGCTAAGAAAATATTTATAAGACGACATTTTAAAATGTCGTCTCGGCGCTTCGTTTGACGTGTACACCGTTATAAATCTTTTGAATTAAACTTTTTTTCCCCGTCCTCGTGTGAGTCGCTTGTGTGTTTTTTACTTCAGCACGAAACGCCGAGGATAATACGAGAGGTACTTACCGCTAAGTGGAGCGTTTTATTGTGTTTTGTTTTCAGCTTGCTAACCAGGTCTGAAAACGATTTTCAAGTTTCTCGTTCGTTAAAATAAGGTCAGAGAATTCTTCGTATTTTATTACGTTTCCATTATATGGATACACTTAAATGAATGTTTGTTTTTGTTTACAGATTGCAAATGATGAGAATAAATAAACAAAAGCATTGAACTTATATAACTATATAGAATAGGTCTAATCAGGTTAAACTCTTATAAGAAATCCATAAACAAGAAGTCCTACGAAGAAATTAGAAGATAAATTGAGAGTTGAATTTTAGACAAACCATGTCATTTTCAACAAAGAGAGACTTGAAAAATAAATAGTTTTTGCTGCATTAGCTACAAAGTATAATAAAATTCACATTCGAAATTCAAACTGCATGGAGAAAAACAATCCATAATAAGTCCAATGCATCCGTTAAAGGATAAACTGGAAAAGTCCACAAACTGCACTGTTTACAAAGTCTCGCAACGTCCGTTAATTCAATAATATAGTTTTACGGTTCGTCTATTTTGGACCGTATTCCGTTGTGTCGATAATGTCAATAAACAGAGTTGTGGATTTAAATTTCAGTCAAATTTACTGGGGTGGCCATTAATACTATTTGTTATAATATCATGTTGGCAACTAATTAATTTCGATTTTACCTTATTCTTATGTTAAATCTATAATCTCTTAGTAGCCAACCATAATATGTAGGTAGCTACCCATATAATAACCATGACAAATTTAACTATAAGTTAAGTAAAATCAAACCTTGATATTGACGTTATTGACAATATTATGATAGCAATAAAATTAACGAAGGAAAAACTTCAAGATGTCTTTTTTAATTTAACGTTTTCATTCACTTTTTACTCATAGCATCATGCGTTCATTGAGCAGGTAGAAAAAACGCTGTAACATCGACAAATTCAAGTAGATAGGTATTAAATGAAATAGGCGGCCTAAATACAGAAAACATCAAATAAAAAAAAAAATTAAACACAAGTTCGTGAGTGTGTTCCGGAATTATAATTGCTAAGCAAATCTATCAATAAAGAATCAACACACAATCAAACAAAACAAGCTATAACTCCTACAGCCAACAACACAATGAATGCTGAAAACGCAGTGTTTCTCAAAGTAAAGAGAGATGGGGATTACTAGTTGCTAAATAAATAAGTGACGCAAAACAGTTATTCGTCCTTAACACGGTCATTCCACCGTTAAATGAGACCGACGGGCCGCCACAATGAATCGTTGTCCGACATTATGCAGACAACAGTTTAATTGAGCTTCCCGTGACAATTTCTAACCATATAGCCAAACTAGACGATACCCGCGGTTTTACCCGCGGAAGAGTAGAATTCATCCCAGGGGAACCTATAAACGGGATAAAATCTATCCTATGTCCTATTCCTAGGTTCAAACTATCTGTGTGCCAAGTTTCAGCTTAATCCGTTCAATGGTTAGAGCGTGAAGGAGGGACAAACATCCAAACATCCAAATATCCAAACATCCTTACAAACTTTCACATTTATAATATTAGTAGGAAGTAGGATTCAAAATCATTTATTCATATAAGTATCAAATTAAAATTCAAATCATTTAATTATTTCGTCTTAGGAACAAGTAACGCACTTATTGAACATACAAATTTACGATATAAATAACATTTTAAAATTAAATAAAAAATAAATCAATTTACATCATAACAAAAGACCCTAGTGTCGATAGACAAATACCTATCATAATCATCGGCTTTATGAAAATCGTGAAATAAGTCGTTGCGCGCCATTACACAGACAAGAGTTTTAATTTGAGTATACCGCGACGATAGACATAATTGCTAACTAAGAAATTCAAGGGTGGCATGTTTTGTACAAATTCCAGTAAAAAGTAAAGAGAGCTAGTTAACTTTAATTTTAATTAATTTATATTTAAAA
>LGAG01000352.1:401819-426300 GCA_001278395.1 Lerema accius | reverse complement strand
TCAAATTAAAATTCAAATCATTTAATTATTTCGTCTTAGGAACAAGTAACGCACTTATTGAACATACAAATTTACGATATAAATAACATTTTAAAATTAAATAAAAAAAAACATTTACATCATAACAAAAATCCGTAAAGTGTCGATAGACAAATACCTATCATAATCATCGGCTTTATAAAAATCAATGAATTGTTCGTTGCCCGCCATTACACAGACCTACAAGAGTTTTAATTTGAGCATACCGCGACGGAAGACATAATTGCTCAATAAGAAATTCAAGGGTGACATGTTTTGTACGAATTCCAGTAAAAAATTAAGAGAGCTAGCTTAACTTTTATTACTAAAACTTTTATTTAAAAAAAAAAAAACAAAAAAGAATCGAGTGAATTTCGAAAAAAAAATTAGAGAAGTCATAATTACACCCCGATTCCTTAATAAAACGCTTGCAATACTTTGAAAGTACGGTTGATATATCGAACCTCCATTGACTAAAAACATGAAAGTTAGTTAAACAATCTAAGTTCTTCATCAATGTTTTAAACACTTCGACACTGAAAAATTAAGATAAAAAAGTCTATCATGCGCAAGAAACCTTACTTTCGACGAGGGTATACATTAATGGCCGACAATTTTAAGCACAAGCATTAATCCTACTAATATTATAAATGTGAAAGTTTGTAAAGATGTTTGGATGTTTGGACGTTTGGATGTTTGGATGTTTGGATGTTTGGATGTTTGGATGTTTGGATGTTTGGATGTTTGTCCCTCCTTCACGCTCTAACCGTTGAACGGATTAAGCTGAAACTTGGTACACAGATAGGTTGCATCCAGGAATAGGACATAGGATACATTTTATCCCGATTACAGGTTCCCTTGGGATAAAATCAATATTTTGGTTATCGACTTTTCCGCGGGCGGAGCCGCGGGCATCGTCTAGTAAGCTATAAAACGTAGGAAAACCTCGTATAGACAATAAATAATTTAATGAGCATAAAACGGATCTTTTCATGACTGCGTATAAATGGAAATTAAGTGGTTCAGCTCATTTGTACCCTAAAGTATAAATACGGTTCTATGATAGGTTGCATAATATTAAAGTTTTCTAATGAAGCCCATAGACAATGAAGCGGTTTGTCAAACTGTACGTGTTTGACAAGGAAGTTTGATGGCGTAGAGTTATGTTGGTCGTGTTTTACAAATAGGTATATATGAAAAAAGTGATTGATTCCTCTTATGTCATTGTTCCAAAGATGCCTTGTGGACGTACTAAAAATCAATATTTTATTACTTTCCCCTACAAACATTGTACAGAACCGTGTGCATCTAGAATTTTCTATTGGGTAAGAATATCCGTAAATGTAATTAGCCAAGTAAGTATTCGTCGTAAAAAACGTCGTACGTAGTCATGAAAAGTAAGATCCCAGTGAATGTTTACATACAATTTCGAACAATTTTATTGATTTTATTCAATAAACTTAGACGCTCTTCGTCGCTTGAAAGGAAATGGACTTACAATAGACCATAAAAGGACCATTACTACATGGAAAGACGGTCAGAAGCCGAGTGCATAAGTATGATAAATAGACCTTAAATGTTGTAAGGAAACTTCACAAATAGGGTGAGCTACTGAAACCCAAAATTGACAAACTAATATTTATTTATAAAATCCAAACGAATGTATGTTTGTCAATAAACTCCTCCTAAACGGTTGGACCGATTTTAGTGCAAAAATTGTTATTTATAATTAACGTGCAATTAAATGATTTTTTAATATTGTAGAGATGTTTAAAAAAAAAAGAATCTGTTTTATCTTTTTGAGTTAAATAGAAGATTTTCAAGCAACAAAATAAAAAAAAATCTATATTATTTTCAAGGGTACAAGATCAACACTTCTAAAAATAATTTTATCAATATTAAGTACCATCGAGATAATCATGCATGACACGAATTTAACCTTTAACGAATTGCATAATTAATATTATAATAAGTATATTCAATTAAATATTTTCAGGAAGTTCTAAGATTATGTGTTCATTCTTTTTAAAATTATACTTAAATCGCATTAACATAAAATATAATGTAAATTTTTTAATTCACCCATACTGTGCAGGACAAAGCAAAAATATCGATCAATATAATATTTTAAGAAAATATTTTTAGTTAAACACCATTTCCACGAGAACGTCAAATTCATTATTCAACCACATAAAAATACAACAATACTAAGCAAAGCTTAGTTAATCAGCCGCAAAATTGTGTATAATGTAACAAGCGTGACTTTTAAAGCGATTACATTAGCCACTGACGCATTAACCATAAAGCTATTACAATTAACACCATCTTACACCTACTTAGAAGTAAAACTTCTCATTACGTCATTTCCTGCCATAGCGCGTGTTTCAGGGTCTGTGCACATTACCAACTCCACTCCGACTTAACTCATACACAAGCATGGAGATATTATAACCCTTTTGTGGTCGAAATTCAATCTGTAATTATTACGTAATTCAATAGATTCGTTTGAAGTTCTTAACTGGAGAATTAAAAAACGAATGAATTTAAAGATAGCAACGTGAACTTCAACTGTCTGTCAATTATCTTCTGTTTAACCATTGTGATTTGTGTCTGTGAATAAAATGTGTAATTTAATAATAAAAAGTTTTAATTTTAAGATTACAAAATAGATATATTTGAAAAACTAAATAAATATTTAGTTTTGTGCAGAAACCGGATATAGAATTACATTAAGTGAATTCGTATGAGTCGGAGTAGAGTTGACGTAGAGTTGACTAATGTGCGCAAACCCTTAAGTTACAACCTTGATAGCTCCGTGAGTAGACGAATCGTGACCTTGGTAAATTTAATGACAACACAACAATACGTGACGGCCGTGACGCACGGCTGTCTACCGATCATCATTCAGACGATTCAATGAATCCCATTAAGTTCCTACACTTGTTCCTATACTTGAGTCAGTAGCAAAAGGTGATTTACCATATGAATTAAACGATAATATAACTACGACTATTAAACGTACCTATGCAGAAGGAAATAAATATATTGGAATCGTGGTAATGCATTCTACAATCATAACGTTGAGTTTAGTTATAATTTTGGAATGTTTCGATGATGTTTCTGAGTGAAGGTCAATGAAAGAAAAGTTGTACTGAGAATGGTTGGAGAAAATAGAATACAAACTGGAGAAGGAGAGAAGAAAGGAACATGACCCAAAATTATTCATTAGTATGTTCATTTGTTCATAGCTTAACCAATAAAACATTAGTAGGTCCATAATATTTTAGATAAATTCCATGTGACCATGAGAAGCCAAATGTCTCGAGACAGTTAAAAAGAATAAGAAATCTGTTGTACGAACAAACTTAGTCCCACAAAAATAACAGCTGTTTCTAAAGTAAATCCAAGAATCCCGCTCAATCGTCCAATTGACATCACACACGAACGGGAACCGCGAAACCAGTGCAGTGGAGCGCGATGACCGCAACGGTGCCATTGAAAACCGTTGGCATCTTGGAAATGGCAAAATTCCACGCTTGATGTTTGACGCTGTTATTCCATCTGGTTTCGACTAGTATATCTAGAACTCGGAACTAATAGAAAGCTCGAGCTAAAGAATCAAACCGATAATACAGTAAAAGATCTTTTTAAACTGGTTATTGAGAGCAAAGAATCATTGGATACGTTAGACCGCAAGTATATTAATATTAGTAGCACAGGTGATTGTAGCCTATAATGAGATATACTAAGTATTCCTCAATCATAACATCGCAAAATGAACGAAATTGAATTTGATATAAATAATTTTAACGATATTATAAGTATCTTTTAGCATACCTAATAGCATACGTAAATTCTTATACAAAAATAGTTACCATAGTAATGATATCAGTTTACAATTTTACAGGGTATTAAAGTACTGTGCTGTGCTAAAAAATATGTGCAACTCCGAGTAACCAGAACTTATGTATAAATGTAAGTTCTTTGTCACTACGGCATCAATTTAGTATCTGACGTGTGGACGCATCAAACAAAATTTAAATGCAATAAAAATGAATTTCAAAGCAATGGAATAACCGCTGTTATCCTGTCCGGAGCCGATGACCTGACTGTGACAGAACTATTGATGTTGGACGCATTACTTATCCTTTACAATGCGACATTAATATACATGTGAACATTGCTTATTACACAACAGATACAGATATTAGCGTAAACAATAGAATCGACATAACACGAAACAGATATAACAATAATTTGATATTTAGCTCGATATGACCTAATCAATAGAATGATAGTTAAAAGCAACCACGGTACTAAAAGGGATGGACTAATTCCAAAGTTTTCATTTCAACTAAACTTACAGAAGTAATGGAATCTATGTTCCATCAAACATTAACCAATCGATTGTGAACTCGTTAACCATTTCAGGCGACCCGATTGGTGATTATGTTCATTGAAACATTTGGAAATAGAAAATAAACTGTGAATCCACAACCAGTTATGTATCGTGTTACTCAAATAGAAAACGATAAATGTATGTAACTAATATTTTGAATTTGATATTCAACAAAAAGCAAGACAAGAATTTTTGTAACAGATATTTTTTATACAAATGGAAATAATATAAAAGTCAGAGAAAAAGTATGTCATTTTGTATTATTGAATTACCTATTGCAATTAAAACATGTTTAATCATCTACGTGTATGATCTTCATAACAATAACGAAACATGTTGAGACTACAACTAATACTCTGGAGATAATATTATATTTCAGAGAAACAGTTATTAGTTATATTAGAAGGACATGGCTAGAATTATTGCTCTTCTACACTATCTTATCGACCATTAACATTATCATGAAGATTTGATATCAATAGCCGCGGGTAACGACTTTGAGCGTATCCATTAAATTTATACGGATATCCATCAGTAGCAATACTATCGTTAATAATCTCACTGGTAATGATTGTTAGGGCAACCACCCCAACATTTCAAACCGACCCAAAATGGGGTTTGGGTCAATTGATTGAATTCGTAGCCGATCGCCCCCCGTCACTCACAATAGCCGAATTAATGGCTGAAAGAAATGACATCAACCAACCTTTATTGAAAATGTTTAATGGTATTTTCTCCCGTTCCGTTATTTTTTACTTCTCTTCCATTAGCTGAGGTAATGTATTTTCTGGCGATCTTGTTTATATAAGCCACCAAATTTTACCTTTCCGACGAAATCGAAGGCGGCGTTTACCTGTCGACAAGTGATTAATAATATTTATCAGTCAAATATTCAACGTTAAATAGATTCGTGTCAAATATTAGTTTCGAATACCTTCAATATTGTAGGAATATTTAAAATAACCTCACATATGATTAGAATTTCAACTAAATCGGTGAAGTGGTGTTACTTTCAGACAGACAGAATTACGCTCACTGCTACTATAATACGATCTTTAACACTACAACAGTATCTGTAATTCAAAATTCGCCATTACGATTAGTAATTTATACTAAATTAAAAATCCCAAAAACCTTGAGTTTGCACATAAAAAGTATTTAGCGCACTCGGGTAAATACTTCAAAAATTAGATATCTCCTCGTTCAAGCTCAAGGATGCTCTCTTCACACATCACTAGAGAGGCTCATTAGACCTCGTTAGGCCCTTTAGATATTCCGACTATCGCAGATACTTAAAACTTTAACCAACATTTAGCATCAGTTATGAGAAACACCATCAAAGTTGGTGGACTTGAAAAATTAACGAATGATTACGGAAACTATGAAACCATACAATGCAAAACGCACTTGACCTTCAATACTAAAAGACCGGACAAATGTTATTTTTGCCACTTAAAATATGTGCGTGTGTCTCTTCTATTTTGGTTGATCCGTTAGTTTCCACTCAGTTTTGTATAATGTTTTATGTTAAGTAAATTCTCATTATATTGGACAACTTTTATTATGATGGCATTTCCGTATTTATATCTAATGGTTTAGCTGTTCCTATGAAGTAGGTATCTCGTCATTTGTCTCACCTATCGTGTCCAACTGTGGTCCTTAACCATATTTGACACCTCTAAAATACATTCTATACATTGTGAAGATAGAACAACATTTTGAATATTTTAAAGAGTTCTTAGTGTATAACATGAATTCATTAACCTCAATACTACACAAGGGCCGATGTCCCTTCATTACATAGACTCGCATTAGGTCTCGCGGGGTCCATTAGGCCCCGTCGACCGCGATGCGATTCTAGTTTCCGTCCTGACGCGCCCCGAAGCACTTATATCCCTTTCCGGCTATATCCGCCCCTAATAAGGGACTCTGCGCCTAATTGACTTAACATTGGATTAATAACGGTTAAGGACTGAAATATGTTTACCGAGGAAATCGTTGCACGGACTATTTGCTAAAAAGTACTCAGACACACGCATCGCTCTTTTCATTAATGCATGGGCCATTACAAACACGGTTTGCTTCTGTGTTAATGCTGTTTGACTTTTAGCTTTAAACACAAATCTTAAACTTGTTTGCTTAACTGTCAAATATTGGTAGAAAAGATAAAAAAAAAATATGAAAAGCTGACTATTTCTCAATCCGCCGCCTTAATAAAGCCGCGAAATGTTACCGCACAACTTTTCTTTTTAATCACGCGCCTCAAGCATTGCCAAGAAGCGTCAGATGGAGCAAACTTGTACTTGAATCTGCCGCAGGCTTAATTGGATCGTCACTTATTGAGTAGTGCAGAGCGACGATTAAAACGACGTCGACAAAACAGTTATACCTAGTAACAAAACATATCTTTAAGAGTGCGCTTAACGCTGAAAACAAAGTATATTTAACTGCACTTCAATGAAGTCGTTGACGCACAAAGTTAAAATACAGCATCTATTTTCAAAGAGCATCAAACGAAAAAATCTATTAAGTGAGCAACATACTAATTCTATCGTCAAAAACCACGTTCAAAATGGTCAACAGTACTTTTAAAATTTTTTTTTGTAAAAAAATATTTTTTTAATAAATAGTGAACAGTAGAATTATATAATAAATAACCAATGCTTATTTTAATATTATACACTTTTGCCTAATTACAAATATTTCGAGGCTCGTAAGTTTCAAATCCAATTGTTTCCTTGTTGATGCAAAAGAAAAAGTTATATCAAATATACTTTAATTAAAAAAGATGCCCTGTTTATTGTGTTCATGCAACAGTTACTTAGTTCATTCTATATTGGCTCAAGATTTTCTTACTTCGCCAACTCATGGAGAGTTCGAATGTCATTTGGAAACTTTTGAACGCTACGATCCTTTTTTGCCTTTCAGAAAAGTTTTGTCGACTCCAACATTCGTAAGCTTGTTTCCTGTCAGCAATTTTGCTGTCTAGCTGGCAGTGATGTAACGAGTTACAGTCATACCTATCTATGTACTTATTATGTAATCGTACATACCCAACTCTTTGTGTTATAATCTAGCTGATTAATTAGTTACTAGTAGTTACTAGTAGCTTATTAGTAACTAGTATAGGTACTTAAATATATAAAAAAATACTAGAATGAATAAGGGGCGGGGAGTCTAATAAACTATTATAACCATTGTAATGACTCTTAACATGAAAAAATACGTCAACCCGTTTAGGTTGCAAAGCGTGCCAGGAAAGTGGACATACATACATACATACGTAATAATGCAGTTACTAACTTAGTGCTTTCAATAGCTTGAACACAATTGCCACTTGCAATAAAGTTACAAATGGAGCTTTTATTCAATACAATAGTTTTTATTTTAGCTTTTGTAGAAAACCCGCGTCATTAATTCTTAATTGTTTTTAAACGTCACTAGGGATGACCTCTGGTGTTGGTTAAAGCCAATCTCCATTAGCCCTACACGGATCCTTTAACATACCCTGTTTAATATTATATTCCCTTTTCTGTACCACTATGGGTCGAATTAATTCAGGTTCGTGGAATTTCCACATCTGTGTGTAAATAAAATTAAATTATAAGTAAATAATTTGTAGTTTTTATACTTATAAATTTAAATAATAAACATGTAATTGAAATATTTTAGAACATTAATATTTTATTCATATTTACATAAATTTTGAGCACTAATTGAAATTTTTAACCAAATGCATTGTAAGTCATTATTAGGTGAAATTATACTGAAACTAATGAAATATTAAGTTAGGATTGTATCAATTTAAAACACAGAAATTTAATTTAATCGCCCAAATAAATATAGAATCTTACTTAATAAAATTGCAATGTCTGTTTGTAATATTAAAATAGCCGCTTTTTAATGCATACCAAAAATTTTTATATTTTTATTTATGTCCGTCTGTCTATTTGATCCGGTTAATCTCTGGACCGCTGAACCCACTTTGACGGGACTTTTATTGGCGGATAGCTAATATAGTAAGAAGTAACTTGGCAACTTTTCTTTTATCTTCGTTTCAGCATAGGTTTACCAAAGCGAAGCGAGGGCGGGTGTGGATGTAGCTGACGGACGACGGATTAGTGGTAGTAGCCAATAAAAAAACTTAACTCATCCTTATTCGCATTAAGCTGGACTTTCGCAAACTTCGACAAGCAACAAAGCATTCCGAAAACAAATTCGTAGCATGTATTCGTTCGTACCTACCTACATTGCTTGCGGATGAGCATTTTCATCCTTGTTACCACTTCTGTTCGTTTCGCGTCAATTAAAACTTTTCGCTTTCGTCGATATAACTCCGAATTTATCCTCGAACGTTTAAACTTTTTCATCCGCCTCCTGCTTTTATAATACTTTCGCTTAATACTTTCCTTAGCCGCTCGCGCTGACTCAACGGTTCTCAAAATACTGTGAACGCGAGACTTCAAAAGAGGTCACGAAAATCTGAATTAGTAAGTTATCATTTACTAAAAAAAAAGAATTTGACTTCGCCAGTGCGTGATGTGATAGTATATCATTATAATTTATAGACAGTAAATTTTCGTTATTTAAATATATTGCTATCAATAAAATTAAGCTTTCTGCACTTTTGAAGTAGGTATGTACCTATAAATTTAAGTTAAAAAGGCGGTTATTTTTTCTGTATTCTGTGTCAAATTAACCGTTATTTTCCAGGTTGAGCTCCATTGGCCCGGCCCATCTAATATGGGAGTTTTAGCCAAACACCTCCCTCTAAATAATAATCACCGGATTACCTGGATTTTTACGTAGACAAGGAAAAAAAAACATCGCTTAGTTAAAAAGTTTCGTCTCGTTATATTCCCGTAAGCATGTTCATGTATAATAATATTAATATAGATGAGTTGTCGAGAAGCCATTGCAAATTTTACGGTTATATTTATTATTACTGGTAACATTTGTGGCCTGAGGCCTTCGAGGTAATGATACGAGCTTTTGTTTAATTTGTTGAGTAATGTGAGTACAATTGTGATTGTTAACGTTAAATACGCGGTGAGAGATGAGTTATAA
The DNA here is from genome assembly GCA_001278395.1 of Lerema accius. Classification (NCBI taxonomy): domain Eukaryota; kingdom Metazoa; phylum Arthropoda; class Insecta; order Lepidoptera; family Hesperiidae; genus Lerema; species Lerema accius. Next base: position 416,816 of record LGAG01000352.1, on the reverse strand, counting down.
TGTTTCGACAGAATTTCCAGTTAAATTAATATGTGTTCTTCAGGAAACCGGATATTTAAATATCATATTGATGAATTTCAGTTTTGCGGCTATTGTTTAATATTACGAATGGTATATTAAGTTAAGCTACAATGGGTATTTGGTTGTTAATAGTAATGAAATTATTTTTGAGGGTACTTTGAACAGTTCGATCGGATTGAGAATATTAATTAGTTTATACCTCAGAAAAATATTACTTGTCAATAACATTAAAACAAAAAACAATTGAGGAGGGAAGGGAGGTATTTGTACTTCCTACATCGATTTAATGACAGGTCATATGTAATAATCCGTTAAGCTGTTCAAGCTATAGAGTGTGCCATATAAATGGACAAATAACTATAAACATACACATAATAATATTCTCTTTCTGGCGTAGTCGATACACATTATTTAACAAAGAACGATGTGTTCTCAGTATCTAATTTAATTTGTATTCTTTATAAAAAGCTTCAAATTCTACGAGGGCTCATTTGCTCTGTAACGTTCACGATTGAAATTGATTAATTAAACATTCTTGTAAGGATAAACAACGGAATGAAAATTCGGTAATTACAACGACGATGAATATCGGGTCTCTCAACTGTTATGACGGACTTAAATTAAATACTTAAATTGTTTGTACACAAATAACGAAATTAAATACTTCATTTCTCAAATGATTATTTTACTTACTAAAGGTAAAATATAAAAATGAAACACGAAAAGAAATAAAAAATTCATTACTTCTTTCTTTTAAAAATTGGTATTCTTTAAAATTCATACCATCTTAGTTATCACCTATTGTATTTATTATACCTAATGTATCTATTACTTAATATTACATCAAGTATATTTATTTATACAATTAATGTCATTAATAAAGTAATTATACAATAAATAATCTATTTAAATCTATGAGAAAAGCATGCTACGATGCGCAGTCTCATCAAACAAATATGTAGGTACTCTTTTCTATGTAGGTAACAACTTTGCCATTTATAAAAGTTCAACACCACATTTACATTCCCTTACGGTGAGTAATGTTAAAATCTCCAGCATTGCGACTAGCGACAGTGATTCGTATGAGACATTATTTTTTGTAACTTTAAAACTTTTTAAGTAAAAGTCCATAAAGGGGCGAAAAAGCCGTTGACTAGCAACAAACTACTTACTTGTTTTCGCTCATTACTGATTCATGTACATTATCGCGTGTACGTTATCCTACTAATATTATAAATGTGAAAGTTTGTAAAGATGTTTGGATATTTGGATGTTTGGATATTTGGATGTTTGTCCCTCCTTCACGCTCTAACCGTTAGATGGATTAATCTGAAACTTGGCACACAGACAATTTGCATCCGGGAATAGGACATAGGATATATTTTATACCGATTTTAAGTTCCTTTGGGATGAATTTAATATTTTTTTTAAATTCTCTTCTGCGGGCGAAGCCGCAGGCGACGTCTAGTAAGCAATAAGTTCAAAAACTAAAATGAACCCTAAAAAGTATTAAACGCAAATTCAAAAGCAAAAGCCTTACATAATCCTTTAAATTATTATTATTATAATTTTGGTGTCATGACTACGCTTTCTAGAGGGTACTAAATTAAATTTAATGTGACTTCATATCCACGCATCAAGCATAATATTAATATTTATTATTTTGTCGCACGTTGCAATTCTCAAAAGTGTACCTTAAACAAATGCCGCAACAATATCTCTCGCTGCTTCTGTATATTCCGTTGCTTAGTCACGATTTTATATGGACAAGGGCATAATAGCACGCTTCTTGCTTTCATAATTAAATGTAGATCCGGTTTATAAGTGCTTTATACATTTACGTTTATTTTAAAACGCCAGCAATGTGTAAATTAAGGACAATTGCATTTATGTTTAAGATAACATACCCACTGAATATACCTATATTTACATAAATACTCGCCTATGATAACATAAGCCGACATTTACATTCGTATGTATTTAAGTGTTTTGGTCACTGTATCGAATAAAAAGAAATAAAGAGATTATCTCCCGCCGTTTTGAATCTGTAACGAATCAGTAATTCTTTTAGTGCAATCTAATATTTTACCTGCTTAACACAAACAGTTCAGGTCATTTCTACTTAGTTGAACTTCGATTATTTTAATAAAAATTGAACATAGCTACGTAATGGACACAGCTGTTTGTTGTACATGAATACGTTTATGTTAGGTACAAGTTAATTGTTTAAAATAAAATACACTTCTTTATGTATTTACGTCGCAAAACAACCACAAAATGGCGGTGCTACCCCCTACATCGCAAGCGATTTTTCACTGTTCTCGCTTATAGTAATTAATTTTTTGGTCCTTTAGTTATCCAATGGTATAATTTGATTTTGGATGTAGACGATAGATTTGAAACTACGACGCCAAACTGTATCCCCCGATTTTGTCATTAGAATTGCCTCCGTATGACAGTAAATTTAAAGACACATTCACGTCAAAAGTATCGCGTCATACTTTACGTATATTCATTCTGAAATCTTCTTTGAATGACCATTTAAAACACGTCCAATATTCTTTCACGAAGTAGTTCAGAAGCAACTAATGGGCGAAGCACTTAAACGAGGTGTTATAGAAAGAGGGTAATTAAGCTTTGTGAAGACGGCTCGGCGCGTCCGATTGTTTGCGCCGGGTGTTGCCGTTAGTGGCTAAATACCTACTCTTATTTTGCCATCAAACGTGTAAGGAATTATTTCACTACCTTTTATTCACAACAAAAAGTATATTAGTATAAACATTCAATCAGCTGTGTAGCATTTTTCACTTAATATCCATGACGTTATAAAGGACAAAATATCAGAAAGCAGTATTTTTAACCGATTTCAAAAAAGAGGTTATCAATTCTACATGTATGTATGTAATATTATTAAAACTGCGAAATTTTTACACAGGATTATCTAGAAGGGCTTTCTAAACAAATATACAAATTTTCATAGATGTATGTATGTATGTATGTATGTATGTTTGTTTGTCCAAGCGTAGCTCCGAAACTAATTATCGGATTTGAACCATTCTTTTTTTATTCGACTACACTTACTCCAAATTAGGGAACAGTATAAATTTTATCCAAATCGGTTCAGTAGTTTCTGAGATATGGAGTAAAACGTATCACGGCATAGCCTAATATTACGAGCTACAGGTATGGTGTCAAAGAGAAAATATCTTTAAACCCTGGTCAAATTGCAGTGCGCATAAAAAAAAATCGAATTTCCGAAAAAAAAAAATCTCATACGAACCAAATTTAATGATCCGAGTTATACGAGAGTTAGCGTGTTATCCAAGGGAAAACTGCTCTAAACCTTAGTCAAATTGTAGGTAGCATATAATTAATCACAAGAGCCATAAAATAATCTTCTTTTTAGTTATTGAAAGTGTAAACTAAAAAGTAAGAAATAAGTTAACTGAAAAGTACAAAATAACGGATTAGGGACATAGAATTTCTTTTGAGGTCGGTGGCAATATAGTTATCAAAGTAAAACCACACCGACCTCAAAAGAAATTCTAGGTCCCTAATCCGTTATTTTGTACTTTTCAGTTAACTTTTTTGAAATTGGTTTAATTTTTTAAAATTATAATTTTATCTTGCATCAGTTCGAGTATAAAGTACGAGCAAATATCTCCAGAGTGAATAGACTACTTCGAAGTTAGTACGCTTTGCTACTCCGTCGCCACTTAGTGTCAGCAGATGTTGTGGTTAAGCATTTGTTTATAAAATAAAGAATTAGGTATCGCTTTACTCTAAGAAAGCGAAGTTGCAACCGCAAAAATATGTCAAATACGCAAATCGCGTTATATGGAATTACACCTTAAGATGCTCCATCAACTTTCGTATTGGTGCGCAATGTAAATTTTCATTCTACTCGTAAAGAGCGCGCTAAAAAAGAATAAAACATTTATAGATACGTCAATACGCTTTCACACACCCATTCACAATCGAGCCAAATCAAATATTGCTCCAGAAATATTCTCCAACGGCTGCCCTCGGCTCCAACTCAAGCCATAATATTCAGGTCAGTGTGAATAGCACGTGCTACGCGTTGCAATTTTAAAAATGAAATGGAAGTTGCGGGAAAATGTTCATTTGTGCTTCAATTATAGTAAAGTGCCTAGGTACTACGTTCATACGGAATCCTCTTACAGTTCTGTGGTCAGCTTGTAAATAATTCGTTAATTTGATGTTTCTAGCCACTCGTATGTTTCAGTTATTTCTGGTTTCATATTTCATATTAAATTTTCTGTTAGTGTTAAGTGACACTTGGTATTTGTGTGGACGCTTATGGCGATATTTACTATTTTAAATGGACCACGACCTCAACTCATTAATGTCCACTACTACGCACACACATGTTTTGCATCATAATTGAGGAGGCCTAGAGCATACTCCAGTTACTCCACTACTCTGCTCTAGCGCTGACTGGCAAAGAGGTTAGTAGTTATCCAACCCAAGTATCGGATGTTGTATGCCGCCCGAAGGCCTCCGACATAGCTTAACGACTGTCATCCAACGATAACAACCGTCACTACGACTTAACGTGCCCTCTGATGCACATGCTTAGTAATAAGCCATTAATGGGTTGAGGCCATGCGACATCCAAATCTAATAGAATAAAAATACCTAGTGTTCATTATTCAGTTTTTGATAAATCAGTAATATTGCATGTCTACTTTAAGTTTATTTCTAAAGATTTACCATATTTTTACCGAAATAAAGTCATTAACGTTTTATAACTGTTTCCCGAACCACTTTACTTCGTGTAAGTTTAAAAAATAACCTATGCGTGTTAGACCACATTGTTGTTAATTAACACATCATAGTTTTAATTTCAAACAAAAGTGTTGGTTAACTTCTAGTTCAACACATTGTAATCACTTCCTGTTTAGAACTTGAAAAAATGAGTTTTGTAAAACAAATGCTTAAATAACATAACATCATTGTATTGTGTTACTAAAAGTTAATGAGTAGGTACATAATAGTTTCAGTCTCTTATCTAACAAAGATAGAATTCATGTTTAAAACATTATTTTTCCTTCTTTATTTGCTTAAAGGGACATCTGTTAAACTCTTAGGTTATCTATTAAGAAAAAATCACAAGAAAACATAATAATATTATTTTTTTAGTTACCTAATTGGCAAGTAATTTTGTCACAACCACACACATACGAGTACCTAATGTTTCTACAAACGTCCCTGATATTATGTACTACAATTTCACCGTGAAATTCGGCACGGGCCATAATCTTCTACGCCGCTAGCTCGCGTCCCTGAAATTATACAAATCACGCACATTCGTATAAATTCACCGTCAGTCTCTTTCCTGTCTAAAGAGGTCAATAGAGAACCATACGAAATAGCTCGTGAAAGCTCAACTCGGAGACGCAAAGGACAGGGGAAATAATTAAAGAAATCGTGTACGTTATAGCGCTTTTACGAGCCTGAAAATATAATTTTCACTGTACCGTTTCCGCACACTAATGAGTAGAGGCGGTAACGTGAATTTTTGCATATTAATTACTCGGCACGCGACTCACTGAACGCGGAATTTCGGAATCTACCACGTGTATTATGTCATCATGATATTAACTTACGTCGCGGTAATACTGGCTGTTATTAAATTAATAAATAAGTCATTAACGTTAACTAAATTAAATAGTTACTCTAAGATTTTGGGTACAAAATAAGTCAATTTGTCACGTGACATAGAAGTTTAACACACGCGTAATTAAATATTAATTAAGTTACGATGATGGTGGTTAAACTATAGTGATAATTTTCTTATACGAAATCAATATAGCACAGATAAGTAGTCGTAGAACTTAAAGTTGGATATAACAAAGTAGGCATTGCTTGAGTAAAAAAATAAAGATAATTTTGTTAAAATCTTTTCTTTCAACTTTTACATTTGGGGCTTCTTAGCCTCGTCAACTCTCGAATAATAAAATGATCAAAACAAACACTTATTTTTTAGTCTTTTCACAACTGCCGGAGAAGGTCTTATTTGGCCATGTTAATGCTCCCTTACCAACTTTTAAAAAAGACGCGGAAGAGTCTCTGTATATAGAATTCCTTAAAATTTATTGTTAATTTCCTTACGACTCCCCTCCAATTTTACTACTCCTCCTATTTTAACATAAGCATACCTATAAAATGAGTAATATACGAGTACATACAGAGGGTAAATGACCTGCAAAATTACTGGTAACACAAACACAACTTAATTAGCCAACACGGAGAGTTCACTACGTTTATAAACGCGTTGTTTATTTTCGTGCCGCTATCCTTGAGTTCAAGCATGGGTAACTGCAGATAATACATTAATGTTATTATAGGCAACCAAATGAGAATATAGACACAATATAAGATATATTTTTATTTTTAACCGACTGCGCTAGAGGGGTCTAGTGGGACGGGTGAAAATGGGAATGGGAGCCAACGGGAATAACCCAGTGTAATGTGTTTCAAGTGTGTATGTATATTTAAGTTAATTTCTTTGATACGCATTTCAACCCAGAGGTTTGACGGATTGCAATACAATTATAAGGTGGTGTAGAATACATTTCTATGTGAAACTAACATAGGCTTCATTATTTGTTTTCAAAGTTTTAGCAATCAAATTGAGTACAATATTAATGATTCTTCTAACTCCATAATTATTTTATTTAAGCGTATGATGTAAGGCGTTGCACAATATAAGTTCCAGCAATATGTTATTTCGCACTTACTTCGAGCATCATTATACAACTTCAATACGAATTTTGAAAGATCCTAATTGTCTTTAAAGAAGAACATTAAGGTAAACTGAACTTTGCACCTCGTATTCCATTGTACGTACTTAGAAATAGTATTTTCAAACTAAGACAAAGTCATTCCAACTTACCAACGAGTGAAATTAGAACTCTACACTGAAAGAAACTCAGAAAGTGTTTTAAAATATAAACTGAAAGTTTGACTTAAAATCTAGACTATGTGAACTCTAATCTTTAGGTCTAATGATACGAATTGATATGCATATATTGTGATATTTTTTTAACTTTCTACCTGACTCTCTATAATAATAATGATCAGAAAATACTATCAAGCATAACTTCACCTAGTAAAATAGAGACACCTAGTACACTCAAAGCTCGGCACTTGACTTCTTCGTGGGTCTCATGGAAAACACAGCAAGACAAGAATAGAAAATTTAATCAAAATAATGAAGTAGAAATCGCTCCTCAAATATGAATTAGTGGACTCTTTTAAGGGTTAAGGTTAAAATACTATTGCGTAAATCGAAACTGTAAAGATTTAGAATATGAAAATCCGCTGATATAAAATTCGGAACAAATTTGCAAGCGTACGTAACGGAACAGGACTCGATATCACCAAGTCAAGCCACTCTCTTACACGTTCGTACATAATTTATACGCCATGTATTAGGGATGTTCTTCTTGCACTAGGGGTGTAGGTGATCTACTCTAAATGTTGGCTTTCTAGATTCAAATTTCAATTTAGGTTATCAGAATCCACGCACGCAACACTAAATGACTGGATGAAAGTAACATACGACATAGGGCAACAATGTCTCGATTGTGTTGAACAAAGCAATTAATCGTTAAAGACCAATCAAAGCAACGTATCGAAAATGTACATTAATAATGATTATGATATTGTAATAACTAAGATACATAATATTTATAAGCAATCATATTTGGCATCGCTCATATTTGGCACAGACGAATCGTTCAATATATGATTCCAATTAATGTTCCTTCTGAATACTGTAATGCCCCATGATTGCCTAAAAAAATTTAAAGGTTTATTTGTATAAAAATTTTATAAAATTGCGAAAAATTGTCATTTTTCAGCGATGTCCATCCCTAAATCGAATGGCCAGCTTGCTTGGAGCGCTTCCAGTCAACGCCAGATGTCGCTCCACAACGGAAACGTCCGATGTGCGCCCGGGTAAAGATTTATTGGACAAACCGATAGTGTTCTATTAAAAATTCGATTTCGATACGGATCGCTGATTTACGTACACCTCTCGCTGCTAACGCCGAGATTGCGCACCTACAGAATTGAAACTCGCAATGTATTGAATACGAAAAAGGACATTTCTCTAGCACGTGTGACATTTTAGAGAATTGCACCACCCACTGAATTTCTTCTATCCAGCCTCATTTGAATATTCTTTCCGCATAGAATGACGAATGGCCGCTTTAACCGCTGCTATTTATAGATAAACGTATTTAAAAGGAGTTATTTATTACCGCTCATTTTATGGCGATGATGTTATGGTTGAACTAAAGAAATCTCACCAATTCATAGCAGTTATTCTAGTTGTCTACGAGGAACATAAATAACATTGACACGAAAAATGGCAAGCCCAACCTAGTTCGATATTGGCATAACTCAAATACAGATTCAAACTACAATGCCAAACAAGACACGATCGGGCTGTCATATCACAATGTGACATGCCATATCTGTAACAGCTTTTGGGTATATAACGGTATCTATAGTCGACTGCACAATGTACATTATAGATTTCTATACTCATTTTTTTTCGTACCGAAAATTCGTTTGATGAATAATAATAAAAAACCCTACAAAAATTTATGGTTCACTAGATAAGGTCTGAACTAAATACTTGTATAATTTTCCTACAACGCGACCAACGCGGCTGTCCGGCTTTGATTGACACCCTTGAACTTTCCAGATCTTTCTAGGTCGGAAGTATAATATCACGATCTAATAAAAGTTCAACAGACTTGCTACAACAATAGGTTTATTTGAACTAGTTCACGCTGCCTATTGTCTTTATTAATGAATGTGTTATAATAATTTACGTAACACGAGACTTTAATAAGTAGCACTGCAGCGTTGTATTCCATTGCTTCTACTATTCTGATGATGTCAATTGATGCATATGACATACAATAGTAGACTTAATTAAATGGATTTGACTTACGATCGTAGGAGACAAGTTAGAAAAGTTGAGGTCGCACCTTGGTAGACTCCCATTAGGCACGTAAATATTAGTTCAGTTGGCGAAACGGACATCAAATTCCCACATCGAATAAAACTTGTGCCACCTTCCAAGGACGTTGCCCTTACACGAGTTCTTTCTTAGCACGATATAATCTGTTTAAGAGCGAATACAAGTTGAGTTATCCAACGCTATCGGCCGTTATGACTCCCCGAACTACAGTATCGCCCATAAGGTGAGCTTTTAGAGACTTTGAAAATGAAAATATATTGCAACGATAACAACAGTTTCGTGTCCTGTTGGCGTCACTCGTATCGAACTCTGGGTGTGTTTCGAACAGCTCTCCTATGGAGGAATGGAATTGTATCGTTAGTTTGTACGACCGGCCCTTATGTCGCTGACATAATGCTAAATTGTTAACAACCCCTGTCGACATCGAACCTAATGTAACATATAGTGCAGATAATATAAAAGTAGGTATGGTATTCGAAAATAAAAAAAAATTGTTTCGTAAAATGTAGGCATCTACAATTAAGAAGAATAATGCGATACACAGCTACATTTTAAAAATTTTTGCTAAGTAAATTTTAGGCTATGCAAAAGAACACGGCAGTCTTCAGAGAATTTAAACTTTAAAACTAAACACTTAAGTCTTAAAACTTCAGTTCGGGGAGTTGACTGAATAATTAAAGACAAAAACGTTTAGTATAAAGTCTTACCAATTAAACATTTTATACTTTTCGTAAACATAATATTTCATATTTTACGTTATAAACTAACCTTCATTTCATGTTGTGTGGTCAGCCATTAATAACTCATTATATCAAATAATATATTATAGACAAGATATTAGATAGGTATAGAAAGAATATCCCAGGCTAACAGATATCAAAGTCAGTCTCAATTGTTTGTCAAGGAGGCCTCCCGTTTAACTTGCATGTCATAAGTAGGTTGTGTATATGTATTTGTGAAGTTAGAACTTGTAGAATTAGGACACGACGTAGCGTTAGCTTTGCTCTATTTTTTGATAGTGCGTGCCATAGGCTGAGACGGGTCATAGCAATAATTTCACATGAAAATGTTTTAGGTATGATATTGATTCCTGTTATGTAATGTAACAACAAAATGTAAATGTAAACATTATTGTGTATATTTAGATATTCATGATTTTAACTCGGCCTAATTGAAATTTGTGACAAAATTATATCAACCGCCTAAGGCAAGAGAAGGTTCCTAAAAAATAAACAGCACACGGGATCATAAATCATTGCTGAATATCCCACTCGACGACAAACACAGTTTCGGATATATTTCATTGTTGGTTTAGCGATTACGAGAAGTCGCAAAAACGAGGGAACACGAAACGACTTTTAGTGACCGCATTACGTCACAATTCACATACCTACCTACAAAGTGGTGATTTTCATTACATTTTAAACAAGTAATAATATATAGAAAATCTTAAAAAAATTACTGATGATGATGATTTCATGTGACTGTGTAAGTTGTGTTTTAAATTATAAATGAAGTATTCCAGTAACACATATTTGAAACAAAAGTCAGTTTCGTGCATTAATTTCTTCGCTAGACAAACTTTAACCATTTCGGATTTTAAACGTACCTACATACCTGTATTATTCTTAATAATGTACTGAAAGTACCTTACACATGAATAGATACATTATTTTAGGTAAGTGAATAGTCTCACAATACTAATCACGAAGAAAGGAAAGATAATCCATTCAGAAAATTGGTCGAAACCCTGGCGAAACAATAATGACAGGGGGGAAATAATTCTATAGACGTGAACGTTGAGTGACCTCGAAGTTCGGTGAAACTTCGGACTCTATTGGATCCAGCTAATGCCCGGTGGAATCAACTTTCACGTACTTATGTCTCATCTTACTTCATCTTCCAATTACTCATAATTCAATAAGCCTATAGATTCAGTTTCAGATATCATTTCACCGATCTTCGTCGTTAATGTCGGTAATAAATTTGGTTTCATCTCTTCGCCATTTTCCTTAACCTGTGCGTAGGTTTTTACCTCTGCGGTCTCATTTTGTAGCGGTTCGGCTTTCAAAAGTGGCTTCTTTAATTTCTTATTGTATAATATGTTTTGTTTATTTACCTGCTAAGGAAATTGTTTAAGGTTGACTGATGATCATGAAAGGAAGAAATTAAATAGAAGCAATAACAGATCTTATTATGTAAAGCATATCATAATAAACTATGAATTCGTTTGATGAAATTATTGGTATACTTTAATTCGTAAATGTCTGTTCAATCTTAATAAATAAATAACTCGCCATTTTTCTGCAAATACGAGAAGCTAAGTAAATAAGATTATTTCTAGAGTATTTTCACTTTTCATTATTTATCTGTGTTTTATTTCATAGAAATATTACGTGTAATTTCAAAACCCATCTCAAAGAAATAAAACTTAAAGTCACATTTACTGCAAGAGCAGTGACTGCAAGTAGAATAGTGAGTTCAGTTGACAAAATTCACGTTAGACATGTGACAGACAATCTCACTAAGTCTGAAAAAGGACTCGACTCCACGAAGAACCTTCATAAGTGTCCCATTTCCAAAACAATATTTTTACGTAGCACATGGAAGCTAAAACGAAATGGTGAAATTAGAACATTTAAATGAGAAAATATCTCCAGCTTGCAAGTATTGCAAGTAGGACAGAGGGAACTGTTTTTAGTTGAGACACACCTGGCTCTTGAAGAGCTCATAAATAAAGGGAAACGGCTAAACTTGCGGAAACACCTCCACGAGAATCTCAAGGAAGCCCGGCTTTCATTTCGAGACCGCTACGGCTCTGAAGCGAACGACGATTAGCGCTTTGAAAAGATATTTCAATCCTTCGAAGTACCGCAAATAAAATCTTTACGTATTTCTAAACGATATTTTTACGGTCGCATGGCTACCTTCTAGATAAAATTTTCATTTTCTTGTGTTAGCTTAGTGTAGCTTGAATTTTAATTAAATTTGTATTGAAATTTTTATCACCACAATTATTAAGACTTTCGATTGATTTAAACTTATTTCCTATAGCCAACTTATCATATTTTTCATCAAAATGCATAGAATGTTGATGACTTTGACCTATACTCATAAAACCTTTTAAATTTTAAACTCTACTTTAAGAAGAATCCATAGAAAAATCTAAATATTACAAAGAACTAATTTTACCAAGCGAGGATATAAGCTGTAAATTGAGTTTAATAAATAAAGCAACCGAAGCCATAGCGTAGCTAATAAACAGTTAAGCATCTTTACTAAAAGCAAGTGAGTGAGATTCGTTGTTCTCGTAGTAGCTACATAATAACTATTTAGTTCGCCGAGCACTGACAACAGCAGAGGAAGCGGTTGTGACAGTGTAAACGTATTTATTATGTGGCTCTAGCTTTCTGTGAGAGATAATTTCATTTCTTAGCGTTGTCGCTTCTCAGTCCACACTTAGAGTTGCGATATCATAAAAGACGGGTTTATTCTTTAGTGGAATCCGTTACAGTTTTGTGGCTGCTTTTGAGAATTTCACTTTTATTTTCAGTGTATAGTGTCAATTTTGTAATAACACTAATCTATATAATTAACATCGTATGTAGTATAAAGTTTCTCCATTGCCTAAGGTAGCCATTCGGTTGACTGGAGTCAAATGTTATAATTTTATGTCACAAGTACAATTTCGATTGCAGTATCGGAGAAGTATTGAAAATGGTATTGAAAATGCGTGTTTTCCGCTTCCTTTTTGGCCTTACGGATGTATAGGATAGGTACTTAAGGATATCACATTACATTTTCCCTATAAAATATTCGTATAAAAGTATAGTTAAGCAGGTCAGGTATACAAAAATACAACTTTTCAAGCCTGTTATCGAAGTTAGTATAAGTTTACAACATATTTATAACGCGTCGTTAAGCAATAAAATAGAAAAAGCCTATGCGATGTATTCAGGGATTTTATTGCTTCAGTTTTTACGGCTTATTGGAAATAAATATGAAATGATATAAAAGCAATATATTTTGGATTAATTTTTGCGTAACCGTCATTTATTTGTTTGGCTGGGCTAATGATCATTACAAATAATATTTATCTTCTTAATGGTACGTAAAATCTAAGCGTACGTCTGTTTGTCACTTAACTCCTCCTAAACGTCTAGACTGATTTTAATTTTTTTTTAAATCTGACATATATAATATATGACTTTGGACCACAGTTGAACCTGGTAAGTAGTCCTGATGTCGGAATACTTCAAGGGCTCAAATAAACCATAACAGACATAAGATTTCTAGTAGATTATTAAAATCATAATTAAATATACTTTCAATATTTATTTAATCGAATGTTATTTCCCTAACCAACCATTTCATCCATGACATCGCCAATATTCGGTAGATACTTCACTATTTGTTATATAAGTCACGAAAGCTCCTTCGTTTCCTATAAAGGAAAAATATTCCTGTACGATCTTGAGCGTATATTAGATCAAGTTTGAAGGCATTAAAATTTATTCTAAGAAGATTGCACTGGATCCTGTTCCGCTCACGAATTTGTAGAAAAATAAACAGCAGACCATACATTTTCTACATAAATATTCTTTGAAAGCTGAAAATATTTTTTTCTGGAATACCCTACTTACTACTTACGTCGGTAGTTCGTTTAATATCGTTAAATGTAAGAAAACGTAAACTACAATGCCAGAGTGTGTGGCCGTAGTTCAAATGAATAATGATGTTTTCAACAATGTGTAAAATATTTAATGAACTATTTTATTCTCTCCTCTTGAATTTACAATTTTATCCCTTTACACTTTGTTGTAGCATTATCCGTCAGCAATACGCCAAAATGACGCAAAAGTTATTACGCATGAAAAGAGTCGCTGCTTTGCTTTTAATTATGCCGTTTTATACAAAAATGCACTCATCTGCTTTGTGATGCGACACTTTGTCACATTGCTGTACGAGTGAACACAGAATAAAATAGAAAGTTGGGGGCCTCTGTTTGTCTGTGTGTTTAAAAGGGCATCACGCCAAAACGGCTGATTTGACGGAGCAAAAGATGAAATACATTCATAATCCATAACTTTATTCCATAATCCATAACATAAGTGTTACTTAAGGCTTTACTTTATTTCAATCAGTCTACTCTATTACAAGTTATTACAATTTAAAGATTGTATGAGACTTTTCAAGCTGACATGACTGACTGACATGGTCAGCCATTATGAAAAAACATACAACAGTAGTTTGTTTTAATCATTCCATGCAAAAACTTGGCAGTTTCTTGCTTATATGAGGACTATGAAGAGCCGTAATCTAGAATACGTTTTGTTTAGTGAAATATTTTTGTTAACGCGGGATAACAGGTAAAAGTTACACCGAAGCGAAGCGAGGGCGGGTCCACTAGTACAATATAAAAGGCTTACACACACATCGAAGCAAACAAACTTATCGCGTAATCGTAACGTATTCCGCCATCGGGTAAGTCATAAATAAAACGCGAGCCTTATTTTTTCCAATCGAATTGACGTATCTACTACCAATAACCAAAAGCATCCAGATATATTTTGAAAGGAAAGTATCACAGAATAATTCCCCCTTATTTTTACTTGAAATGATATATTCCAGACATTCATATTTCTCGCGCAGGTAACTTAATCTTTTCCACACAGTCGCCTTATTGGCAAGTATTCGCTTTGCTTCGCGACCTCACCGCGAAGCATTACAGATTTATATATTCCTTTGATTTTCAAATGCTCAAATATAAATAAAAGGAAAGAAATATAAAAATGAAGTTTTGGTTTGGAATCGAAAGTAACTTTTGAGAGTCACTAGCAGATTGAATAGATAAATTTTACTTTAAAAAAAAGAACTGTAAACGTTGTTGTCCTTTGAGATCTAAAAGCTAAAACGTGGAAAATCATTCATACTTAATAAAAATGTTGATTGAC
>LGAG01000352.1:385911-401656 GCA_001278395.1 Lerema accius | reverse complement strand
AATAACCTTATGTAAAATGCTCATATCTTCGTGATAACATTTAATTTAACGCCAGTTTTATGAGTGATATGGCGTGTAAGTAAATTACCGCTTAAGTTTTCGACTGAGATGAATTACTACTTACATACATCCAAAAAACTTTGTTAATGCATTTGTTTTAAAAAAATATAAACCAATATTTTGGCTTTGATAAATTTTGACCAAACTCTTTGATGAGTAAAGTTAGAAATCATCATTACTTTCAAATGTACAGAGGTCTAAAGTAAGATATGTCTCGAATCTCATTTTCTATTTTTCTATATCGTTCGCAAAAGTGTCGTTCCAGGCGCCGCAGTGGAAGTTAATCTCTTCTGCGCGATTGCTTCTTCCACACTTAATGACGCGAGCTGATATTGCAGAATCGCTTGCCGACTACGCAGCTGTCCTTTTCATTTTACATAATATTTCTTTTCTATCTCTTACTACTTCTACGTTCCTGGTACTTTCAAACTTCATGTCGTTTAAATTGTTTACAAAACTTGAAATGAATAAATTAACAAAGTGAATTAACTTTACTTTTGCTTACTCTACACTGTTAGACAAATTACGGGTGGTTTTGTTTATTGAAAGATTACTAAAGGGTTGAAAATTTTAATTGTTACTGAATGCTACTAGTGTATGGTGAAAGTTTTTTAACTACTTTGTGTGCTATAATCCTCCAAATATCTACAATAAAATGTTCGTAATATAATCTTTTATCGACTTCCTCTCAGGGCGTTGTATGAAATAGCTAAAAATTCAATGAATGTAGACACTTCTTTTTCGAATATATCATAATTCGAAGCTCTTTGCCTATTTTCCGGTTTAACATACAAAAAAATATCTAATTTGTAATCAAAGACAAACCCTCGAAAATATAATATCTACGACGAGATATAATGAAACTTTCCTCGAGATCGTTAAAGTGCTTTCAATATTCGGCTTTTAGATAAAATTCGACTTCTCCAAAATTTAATAACGCTTAATAGCAAAAGTTGAAGGTTCTCGCAATACAATGCTGTCCGGACTGCAAAATGAACTAGAAAAACGTAGTATCTGAGTATTAAAGTTCTTGTACTAAGGGTGAAATCACATCTCAAGATTTAAGGTTTACATCACCAAATGTTGTTTTGTGTTATATTTCTCAAAATTGATAACGAAGTGTACCTTATTTGTTAGTGCGTTCACGTCTTGTAGTACTCTTATCTATACTAATATATAAAGCTGAAGAGTTTGTTTGTTTGTTTGAACGCGCTAATCTCAGGAACTACTGGACCGATTTAAAAAAATATTTTATTGTAAGATAGTCCATTTATCGAGGAAGCTTATAGGCTATATAACATCACGCTAAGACAAATAAGAGAGGAGTAGCAAAAAAAATATTCCAGAAGCGGGAAAATTCCGCGGGCGGAGCCGCCGGCGATTTCTAGTCATCTTATATAATACATTATGTTCGAAAAACATAACCTTCTTCTAGCGTAGTCGTGTAATAAAACGTGTAATAGTCGTGTATTAATACGGTATTTTCGTTCGCTATTTGAGTGTAAATCTAGCTTAAGTTGACATTACATTGTTGCAGCGAGAAGGCCGAGATGCTTCGCAAGAGCAACGCAACCGCAGGTCGGGTGACAAGTAAAATTAACAACCCACAAACTGTTAAACCTAATATTAGGTATATAATAATTTTCCTTGCAATAGCAAGGCAAACTATTCTGTTAACTTTTGAAGCTGATGAAAAAGCACACGAGGCACCCGATAGACTGACTGACTCTGACTCGAGTTTCCAAATTCATATCGCCATCGCACATTCTTTAAAAAGGTAGCAAGTGGCCTACGGGCCTCAAAGATAACGATTAAATCCGAGCATAAACGCGTAAGTATCGTTTATTCTTAAATTACATTGTGATTGATAGAAACCACGCTAAGAGCGTTTCGGTCAGTGACATCAACTAATTGCCATTAAGAAAATGAAAACCTGAAGTACCCGACCTTTAGTAGTTACAAGAGATCTCAATGTTGACAAAGTGGATCTTTGCGGACTATAATAAGATTCTTCACTTCTCCGTTGTGTCGTAAAACATTTTCAACGTCAAAATGAAGAAAAACTAAATTTTAGGTTAAAATAACTTTAAAAGCTTATCTTTACTCTATACTAATAAATAAAATTGAAGTGTCTGTTTGTAATATTAAAATAACCGCTTTAAACTAAATGCATACATATGTATACACGATACACATACCGAAATGACATTTAAAAAAAAATTGTCTGTCTGTCTGTTTGATCCGGCTAATCTCTGAAACGGCTGGACCGATCTTGATGGATCAAGGAGTAACTTAGGCTACTTTTTTTACTTTCGTTACAGCGTGGGTTTCCCGAAGCGAAGCGAGGGCGGGTCCACTAGTTGGTAATTAAAATGATGCAATTCGTATAAGTGGATTAATCTTTGTAAAATACGCGCGTGTCAAATAAATGTGTCGAGTATATTAAGTATAACTTGGCCAGAGTACTAGTGGGAAAGTTGTGATGGGCGATATGGATGAATACCATTCGTTATTTGATAGAACGAATACACTCAACGACCTATATCCAAATATCAAATACGCCAAAAATATTAAAGAAACAGCAATAAAATTATACTAGCAGTTCATTGAAAAGTTATGGCTGTCCTCGCTAGCTGTATTGCCGATAAAATGACGCGCTACCCGTTATAAAACCTGTCGAATATACATATACATCTAATATACAATCAAACTGTAACTGATCAATGTGTGTAAATAATGGATAAAGGGACCTAATAGTTTGGAAGCGATCGATTATAAATGATTGCTGTAGTTAGGTCAATATTATTGACGCAAAAGATCCTATAACAATGAGTTTTACAATTTTTGAATCAAGGGGTGCCTTAGCGAAGCAAGGCGGGATTACTACATAGTATGTCATACATCGCGTGAACTATTTACGGTTTGACGTGACCAAACACGATTCGGTGAGGTAGTTGTGTGAGAATAAGCATAATATAACGATCTTCATTTCGTATTCTGTTCCAAATGTAGGTGTAGTTAGAATAAATTATAGGCGTCGTAGTCGTTGTTTTCCAACACCGAATCAGTTTTGAACCACTGTGCGGATATAAACTAGAACATTCCTTAGACATAAACCCTATGACTATGACTATTTTATCCATCACGATTCCTTGAACGAGAAAGATAAAATTTTACCATCTGACTATTTTTCAGATCGTTCGAAATAACCTTTTAAATGGCTAAACTGATTTAATGGAACAAGTACAGTAATAACACTCTAGACATTAAACTAGCGGCAAATTTTTATAATGGCTTATTAATATAATGTTATAATGAATATACCTACGAGTACATGACTGGAAAGATTTTGAAATCGTTAATAACCCAATATCTACTTATAGATGAGTTATCAAAAAAATCAATCTCGAGGATAAATCAAACGTAATATAAGCTACAGATCCGACCGAAAATTCAGATCAGATAAGTCAATTGGATGGTATAATATCCCAACTCCTTACAAAGCGGCCTCTAATCAAAAGAGGGGTTGAAAAGAGCACCAAGGCGATTAACTGTGAAAGGGCTGATTGAACGGAAATGATTAACCATGGAACTAACGTCATTAACGGAATACCTTCGACGTTTGTGGACTCAGCCATAATTTTGTTATTATCTTCGTCGACCGGCGAGCTTCGAGGTTTATTCGTTCCAGTGACAGTGTCATTTTGTAATTCCGTAATTACGTCTTCGTGCTCGTCTATAAGTAGATGTCTGGCATTTTAATAATTTCTAAGCACTTTTAGGTCATGGTTTATTATTCACAGCCATACAAAGATGATATATTCGTAAAGAGAGTTGTGTGTTGATTATTATTATTAGGTTCTTAAAAACTTTTTAATCCGTCGATATGATTTCCAAAATTTAAAATTTGATTTAAAAGTATTTCCACGATGTTTTAAACGTATATTGCATTAGACGAATTTTATCGCTACTTTAAACATTCATAGAATCCAGTTCAGAGCATAAAATAATAAATGTATTCTAAAAATCCGACTGATATTTATTTTTTTATCAACGATGTAACGAGTATTCCGCTTCGCACTGCAACGCACGTGACGCAACTGGAAAATACATATATAAATTATAGTTCCGTACTATCGATGATGAAACAATAAATAAAATGGGAAATATCCATTTCTATATGACTGTAACTGACCATCCTTTTGTATGAAATTTTTGTTTATTTCAGATAGTCCCAGGATGGTCAATATTTACACAATTGTAGGGGATAGCACCAAGCTATTGTCCAACTTTTCCAACAAATCAGACAGACTATTATATATTTTAAAATGAATGCACGGCGAAATTAATTGAATAAAATTTGAATTTACAAAAAACGCGGAAACATTAGTGATTGAAGGACTGATTAGTTGTGTTCAAATTCATCAGGAGATATATAAAATTAAAGAGCTGATCAATATGGTAATGTAGAATATAACCAAGGTAAGTAACTCATTTATACATTTCTCTCATTGTAAATATTCTGAATAGGTACTTGATATTTCCACATGAAATAGAATATAAGCGGAACCAGAAGGAATACGTTCCGGTTTTAACCGGTTTTGTCGTCGCTTCGACGGAAACCGTTAAAAGTTTCAAACTATTGTACACACTGCCAATAACATAGCTCAATACAAATGCTTTGCCGCCGAAGTTATCGAAAAACTATAGAAACGAGTCCGTACTGCAACTATCCCGAGTACCGATGCATGCAGAAAAACGAAAAACAAAGTTAAAAACGAGCACTTTCCAACACTCGTAAGTACAATGTTCACATCGTAGAAAGCAATGGAACATCCGTTTTCGGAAATAGAATAAAATTCTGACCAACTTCAGAGGACATTTCTACAGTAGACTAGCCACTTACCCTTGCTTCACTTCGGTAAACCCTTGTCAACAATCGACTTAATATGTCATATAAAGGTGTTGTAAAAATTGGCCCTAATAAGCAACTAACAGTCACAGTAACTTTAATTAATTAACTAATATCAAACAAGGTCAATTCATAAGTAAGTACTTATTCTAAAAATATTTACCTAATTATATCTCTGTTATGTTTGACTTTCATGCCTGATTACGCAAACACATACCTGGAAAAGAAAGAAATAGACATAAATAAATGATAATAAACTTCAGATAACATTAAAGATAGTATTAATAAAGAATATAAGCGTGCCAGGAAGTCGACACAGGATATCCTCGAGAAAAGCGTTCAAAATATAATATAGTAACTTTTCCGTGAAGAAGCCTTAGAAATGAAACCATGGAAAGAGAATATTCCCGAATAGAACCTCCTGTTGTAACGCAGTAAGAAATTTTATGGGTAAAGTCATAATTTGCGACTCCATTTATATTGCTCGGTGTGTATAAAAATGCAAAACGTAATCGGGCGAAGTTAATAAAAATTACTAAAATTAGTTACATTAATTTTATAACATTCAATGTAGAATGTAAAAAAATAAAATTTATAAATGTACAAAACAACTACTAACTAATACTTGACATTAGTACCTAATTGCTATTTTATTTACCACCATACTAACGTTCTTGAAAATAACCAATCATTTATTTAATACCATTATAATCTATCACTAAATTTGTAACTGGAAAATTCAATTCATCGCCAAAAACAATAAAATTGAATATTCCATTGTGTTAAGTTTCCGTCACAATTTTGTATTCATAAGCTATTCCGATGTTTGGTTTAGTTACATGATTCATGGCAGACTTTACTAAATTGCAGCTATTGTGTTTTATCATGTGAAGCGCTATATGAAATTGATCGTTAGAAACATTAAAAGCGTCTACAGCGACAGGGCAGGTGTTTAGTTTAATATTAATAGCTATCACAACTAAGAGTAGAGTAGATACTATGGGTATTAAAATATAGCAAGTCACAGGAATTGGTAATAAAAACAAATGCCATTTGTAAAGCAACAACCATTGCTATAGTTCTAGTAATATAACGAACAGGAGTTATACTAATATTATCTTGTCCTACAGCGTCTCACCACGTCTACGTGTTTTATATTTCTTTGCTGTGAAAGCCGTTATATTTAACACAATAATGTAACATATTATTTCACTTTCGGAAAGTGTTTTTAAAAATCATCGTTGTAGTTAATTTTTTCGCACTCACATAACTAGTTAAACATGAATCTTTTGTTTGCTCTAGGGTTCCTTAGTTATGAGGAGAGACTCGTACTTTGTAATGGGCCGTTTATTGGTTGAGGCCACACCAATGTTTGAATTGAATAAACATGATTTCTTTAAAAATCTTTTACATAACTACTGTTAACAATATCAGTCAATTAAGACAAAAAGTTAAGATCCCTTGCAATTTAGAATATACCTATATTGCAAAACTCTTAGATTGATTAACGAAGAATGACCTAAAAGAAATAAGTTTAGCATTTAAAAATAAAAACAAACTGTGTTAACCTTTACTCATCTCCAATATACTGACTATTAGAAATCTTCATATTGCATCGTATCATCGAGTCGAACGTAGTTACTGCGTTAACGATAATCGTAGCAATTGACAGTCAACTCAATGTTACCACGCCTCCAAATATGGCTTTTAGCGTGGTCACAGACGGCCCATTTGGTCTAGATGAGCTATTGTGCGATTCCTTTCAGTTGCAACCGTTGCGAACATCACGAACGCGTTGATTGATGACGAAACGACCGCACAGACACACCCTACACACACAATCGCAGAATTAGTTTGTGAAACGTACGTAACGACAACATGTTGTAACTTTACACGCAGACGGCCGTTTGAATTTGATAACAACGATTTCTAAAGGAAGACGTTTGACCATCGAGCTACCATCGTAAATTGGCGTTGCGTTAATATTGACCTTCTGTTCATATCAGGCATTTCGTCAGTCATTTTGTAGATGAAAACGTAAATGACGACATATAACATAAAACAGACATAATATTATGCATATTAAACACAATAAATCCATAGCGATATAGGATTCGATAAGAAATCTCTAGAAGTATTACGCACATTAAATTGAATTATTTTGCTTAAAGAATTATTAAAGTTCTAAAATCAATAGATTCCAGGACAACCTATTTATGATTTTTTCTATATTATACACAAGTTTTTGCTATAACATATGAAATCTTTTGATAAATTTATATTACGAGATTTTCAACCATATTATTCCGATACCGGTCAATTATGGAATAAAATATCGACTTTTCTAGAATGCTGTGAAATAGTAATACTTTTTGTTTAAGTTACAGATATTCTACAATAATTATAAGACGTTTGTTTCCTTTAGAATAATTTAGTGATATAAAAATCGTACTTACCTAAAACTTAAATGGGAGGAAAATATATTATTATTTCTCCAATTTATTTCATCATAGTCAAATTATATAACAAAATTATGATAGTGTATATTATTACCAACAAATCATTTCAAACCGCGGCTACGTTGCCAATAATAAAAACGATTTCACTATCGCATTGGAATCGCTACATTTACCTTCGTATTGAGTAAACGTATTTTATAATGTTAATAACACAGGAAGTCGATGCGATTCCTCTAACCACATTAGAATTTCGTAAATAGCCAACGTTAATTTAATTAATTAACTGTTTCTTAATCCATATCACGCAAACGAATACCAACTGTTTCAAATAACTTACATAAATTATATCACTGATACTACACATGAGGGTCAGGATTTAAAGAGTCTGAGACTTGTGAAATCAAGGAAACAAAACATGTATTTACTGATCGAAGTTCAACTTCACACATAAAACATTCAAAAGATAACAAAAAAGCTAATGATAGACTGTGTACACAACACAGTGGATGCTTCGTTTATTATTTCGCCGGTAAGAAAGTTGAGAAAAGGCGCAAAGTGAGTTTCACATGCATTACTTAAGTGCAGTAGGTCATGGGTCAAACGGCAAGCCGGCCGACCGGTAAACTTAGTTCTACGTTAGAATACCACGATACGATCAAAACTAGTACCTATTGGAATCGATCTACAAACGTACCAAGCTAGTATAACCTACTATCTACAAGCGCATCAATGCTTGAATAATGCAAACGAATGTGCAATTGGAGGATCAGACTCGTTAAAAACTTTTCAAAGACTACTTTTTGCTGAAGTTATAAAAGGAATGTATAATGTCAAAGACATATTTTTCGTTCGGATTGTGACAGGCTATGAAGCACTCAACCATCCTAAAAAAGTATTACAAGGAATAAAATGTATTCATTTCTAAGGCAAGAGTAAACAGACTTCTTCGATGTTACTACACTTTACGACCTACACTGTATCCATATTTACGCACCTGATGGTAAATGGTCAACCATTAACTAATATATGAGTAAGAAAAAAATCTACGTCAGTGTTTTCAGTCAGTCAGACTGTCAGCAAAATCTCAGTCTCACAGTCATCTAAGTCTAGAGACCAGTTTCTACTAAGTGGCTTGTCTGTTTATTCAGAGTCTGTTGATATAAAAATGTCCTCACTTATAAGTTGAAAGTGCAGTGCCCATTGCTAATGGTTGTAACGACATCAAAAACTCACACCAGCAACAAGAACAATGAGTATTCTCAGCGTTAAAGTAGAACATAGAACTTATGCGCTGACATCATAGAATCTTGATGTTCCAAAGCAATATCGCATAGAGCAAGATGACACTTAACACCCAAGCTGAAGAGAACTTCAGAATATAGTTATTCCGATCGATTAAACTTGAAACTACGTCAACGGAGATACACTTAAGAAATTGAAGCTGCCTTCGTGCCTTAGCTTTGTTACCGTGAGGATGCTACTTAGATTTAAACTTGAGAAGATGAGAACGGTTTAATGTTTAGAATAACACACGGCTTATATTTATTTTTTATATTCAATTTTTTAGTAATTGAAGTTCAGACAATGCGACTTGTTTATGCCCTAATTGAAACAGAATAATACGCCATAATAAAAGCAACCTAAAATTGAATGACTGACAGTTAATGTGTATCCTGACTTATTTAGTACATCTAGTAACTTACGTGATATGAGGAACCTTAAAAGATTATAATTAAATAAAGAAAATAAATTCCCTGCACGAGTACCAAGTCAGTATGTCGGCGGGTCTACATAAGTTCCTAACTTTGAACCTAAACGAGGCTTCGTAATTCGTAGGTTCATACAATATACGAGTAATCATGATTATTGTACTCGTAATAATATTGAATTCAATATTGCCAACATATCATATACGTGAAATGATGAAAACCTTAATGAAAAGAGCGTCTTTGATGTTGCCCTTACAGTAGAGAGTAGTAACAATTCAACCTATCTCACAAAAACGGTAAAAGGGTTCTGTTGCGTGTTTTTACATTGCATGTTTATAAGTTCATAGATCATAGGCATGATGTAATAATTATTAAAAACACTGTAAATTCACGCTCAGACAATTTTAAGTTTGACTCTCGGACCAGGGCCGACAATGAGACGATTTCATTCATTACAATTAAGTTGTACTTACTGAACCACATTACATTGCACCTATATCACGATGATTGCTTTATTACGTTACTCTTATTTTATTAACTTGCTTATCTTTTATTCGATATTCAGTTTATCAATAATATTACACGTAGTTCATATCGACTTTTATTCGTTTTCATACATCTAAAAGGTTTCCTGAAAATCAGTAGGAAATCCTCCGTATATCTATTACGTGTCGAACAAGTCGATAACGAGCTGTTTCTTTTTTGTGTGGTGGCGTTCTCGAAATCTCATTTTGTGAAGTGGAAACGGTACACTATCGGAATATTGTGTTACGGATACAAGAGCGAGAGACTTTCAAACCCACAAGTTTGTTTTAGTAACGCTCGAGGGGAAATTTTTGTTGAAAATACACGTTGTACTTAAAAATTTTTCCTACGCTCTGTTTACATGTAGGGTTACGAGCTCAACATGATTGTTTATGTTGTCTATAAAATTAATCGCAGGGCTTTATTTAAGTTTTGTAACAGTTGATTAATAAGGTTAATTTATTTGAGCGCTGGTGAGTAATTTGTTATTTGTGACTAATAAAATGTTTATATCTGACAACTTTTATAATGGCGGCATTTCAATAACACAAACAAAAACCTATCCGGTCTGCTTATTGTCTTACACTATACTCAGTAACTTTAAAAACACCACATATTTTTTTATTAAAATGGATAAAAACAAGGAATTAAATGATAAATACACGCAAAAAAATTAATGCCATATTTATAAAGTTATACCGAAACATAAAATACATTACAAATGTAACATTCATAGTTAATTAGGTACTCACACATATGTATTAAATTACATCTTAGCGCTACAAACAACGGTCTGAAGCAATTCCTGAATTCCTTATTTCGCTTAAAAGCACTTCGCAAATAACAGAAACTGCGGTTGGTCCCCAATAAATGCCAATTCCTGGTGATATAGTCGAGTGAGCTTCAAATAACGCCTTGCGCTTGCTTGCGGCCACGGGGAAATACACGGCGTCGCCCAAATTGGCTACCAGTGTTTGCTATATCGCTATAATGTGTTTAGTTTAAGCTTCTACCACGAAGCGAGCTTCATATAGTGGGTGAAACTCGAAAACCGAAATAACTAAGGGCTAATAAATTTTGCCTTTGTTATGATTGGATCTTTTGCGCTTTATTGTGTTGTGTTATTACAGCTTTGGGAATACGCGAATTCGAAAACTGTATACTGTTTGATAAAAATTTGAAATGTAAGCAGCTAATATTAACTCAATTGCATTAATTGTTTTTGATCTAAGATAAAGATCTGCATAGCTTATACAATATATTTCTAATCAGAATCTGAAATGTGATAAAATTTTCCATTAACTTCCATAAATACTTAACGATCCACTAATATAATATAAATTTTATGAAAACGATTTAGCATTGATAAGATAAAATAAGGTGGAAATATTATTACATAACATTTACTAACAATGAAGAGTAGAGGATTGGAATGCCAAATACTATTAGGAACTAGTAAACACTTCAATGAAATTAGTGTTCCATACACAGGATAAACCAAGTATTCACGTATATTTGAATTCGTATTCGTATATATCTACTACTATCTACTAACTGGAATTGTAATTACTATCGTAGAATGTATTTGCACGTTCTTGAGGGAAAACAGATTTCGAACGGTGGACGTGACAATTTCTAAACTACATTGTTGGTGAAATTGTTGCTTATTGGAATTATATCTGCTTCAGCATCAAGTAAAATATTATAAATATTTAGACGTTATACTGATTAAAATTAGATTACAGGTTACTGACGAATCTTAAAGTCTTACATGTCTTCATTGTGCTTAAGATCGAGTGCAAACGTCTGAAATTTTCAGATTCGAAATTTTCAGTTGGGAAGAGAGGGGTTGAAAGAGTCAGAAGTTTTCTAATATGAAAATGTTTGCGGTCGCACAATTGTCAATTGACCCATGGGTATTTATATCCTGCTTTCCGTTATTGTCAATGTTAATTCTGAATCTGACTAATGCCGGACGTCTGCGCTAGGCTCATTGAATTCATAATCTGATTCCTGATACGAATTCCGGACGTTTGCATCCACCCTAAAGTAGTAACTAAAGTACCTTTCACGTATTATTTAAATTGTTTATAAATGTACTATAACTATAAACAAATGCAACGATTTAAAAGATTATCAGGTCTTCAGCAACACAACTGCAGTAGCACAAATCTTGCACCGAGATCCCGTTTCGCGTATTTCGTTAATCGCCCGACAGAGTGCAGTTACTAGGTTGGACTTTTGAACTGATCCCGCAGTAAACAGTTTTGGTTTAATAGGCGATAAACTTTGACTGCGGCTTCCAAGTTAGTCTCGCTCAATACGTTGGAATCGACCCTCTATTTTATGAGGATAATATGGTGGTCCTTCTTTACAATATCGAATATATTTCGCCGGTGCATCCCAGGTATTCGAAGCATTGACTTCATGAAAATCTATTCTTATATTAAACTTTCATAGCTGCTTGCATTATTTTATGATGAATCTAATAAAATTGTAATTTCTCGTTTATACCAGTATGTCGAATTTTTAGTAGTTTCATACATACAAAACACAGCTGATCTCTTTGGTGATATCTTTTCTTGGGAATGGCATTTAAAAAAATATCATCTGGTTCAACAAATCAATTGCTCGGCTACTGTATAAAAAATCAAGTGCTGCAATTGCCATTAGATTAAATCAAATCATTATTTATTTGAAGACAAGGTCAAGGCAAAAATGGTCTAATGTTAATATCACTAACCCTTATAAATGTCTATGTGTGGTCTTTATGGTTACACATTCACAAATAATACACATTCTCTTTTCGTGACGTATTAATAGTGGCATAACCTTTTTAAGAGCTGTCAAGTCTACATCTTACAATGTAAGCTGACAAAAAGCTTGTGGACTCGACTTCTACATTTAAAATAGGAAATGGAATGTACTCGTAATACCAGGAATTCAAATAAGAATGGAAATTTGTGACGGCAAAAAATCTCCCTGTTCTTCTTTACAATAATAGCGTGTAGCTACAAATTGGCTATTCTTCCTATTTTAGAAATGACGACTACAATTTGTAAATTTAGTACCAGATTAATTTAATTAACAAAAACGTTATACGTATTTGGTAGATCCGGTACTAGGTATACAGTAATCGAAAGAAAACTTTGGTACTATTACTTTTCAGTCTTAAAACTCGCCTAAGTAACCTTGGCAATTAACATTTATGGTACTAAAAAGATCTGAATGATCTCATCAGGAGTGCCCTTTGTGAAAAACCTAATTTTGCAATCAACGCTGAATACGCAACTCATGCCCAAATAGAAGAGGAAAGGCTAAACAGAGTTAACAAATAAGCAAATGTATGGGCATCACGTATCCAAACTAATGAATTGATTTTCATTTAGATTAGATTTGTCTACCTCGTAAATTATTACAACTTTGTTTTTCTCGTAAAGTGTCAGTAATATTTACTGACTTATCTCATACAACAATAAATTATAAGCAATTTTTTTATTCACTCAATATGTGGATTACCGATTATAATTGGCTATGAATTTTTTTATCAAAAACTTGATCAGTTATGGTTTAATTTTCAGTTTTTAAAACAAGTAATTTTTACTATGAAATTCTTCAATAAATAGTTACAATTGATTTGAACTACTTACTTGGAGTCTTTTATAACCTTCTTGGTAATCTCAAATCATTGGGCTAAAGTTGACTAAAAGTTAGGTACATATTTATTGAAATTCCGTTATCACTTTTGCTACAATCGTGCCAAGTCATGGAACAAAACATGGTCGTATCAACGGCGAAGATGTCAAATTATGTAAAATTATCCTCAGCAAAAAGCTAAAAAAGCACATTATCCACACCGAAACGTTTTCGTAAAATATTCAACTCAGAAAATGGAAGTAGGAGCACGGATTTAAAGCCTGTCGGATCTTCCTCACAAAGTTTTAGTACCTACTTCCATTCTAGATATTCTACGAGAATTATAATAAGTCTTTGTTATTACGATGGTAATTCATCAGAAGCAGTTAAATTATTTAATACCTCCTCGCTATAGAAAACTTGCTTTTCTTGGTACTGCGGTAACTCTACAGTCACTCTGCTACCTAAGAAGAATATTAGAGTATTAAAAATACTCGAATAAACATTTGAGGATGGATGTACCTACCTCCAAATCACCTCCTGGCCAATCTGAATAACTGAATACAATTATTTGTACATTTTCAGCTTCAATTACTTGTAGGTAACACTTTTATAGCGCCAAGACCCTATAGTTATTAAAAATAGTAAAAGAAGAATAGCACAAAGATTAAAGAACACGCAATTCAGTAACACGCTCCCGAACTAATATATTCTGAGACATTTGAACCGTACAAAAGTTTCTACCTAAAAGAAATCCAATCAGCAAGAAGACATGATCAAAAATTCAGCATAACATTGTACGCCGCAGTCATACTTTGCTGTAGATGGGTAAACTTTTACCTAGGATCGAGCGAAAGGGAGTAATGAGACTCAGTTCGGCAAAGTTAGAATTGAATCATAGAGATGGCAGCGACAAAGTTTTGACGCGAGCTATTTCGGTCGACACGAGCTATTTGACATGAGCGCAACCAAATTTGGCTACCTTGAAATTTATCCGCTGAAGTTTAGTTTAACTTTTTACAGCGAATATAACCCGAAATTTATTCGAGAAATAAAATAGAAAGTTACAAAATAAATTTTGTGTGAATCTCTAAGGGAACGTCTTAAAAACTTGGCATGGTTAAATTCTCATAATGAGTGTTTGTGATGTTTAATTTATGTCCATGATGCGGGGAAAGAATTAAGGTTTAAAACGAACAACACAATGAGACTTGTTATAAAATAATTTCAAATGACCCACTGACTACATAATTATTAACGTTTTAACAAAAAGCTAACCCTTATCAGATGTTACGACATTTTTTACCTTCTCTCTAAATGAAATGATACGTAATGTAATGCATTAAATACCTTTTTTCCCTGCATTCATTGTGACATCAAACACATCTCATACTGGTTTCGGTAAAACGATTTCAATAAAATTCAAGCGGTGACGGTCTCTTTAAGATTTCTTATAAGGTTTGTTCTTAATTATTTGCGAGAACAATCTTAATTTGACGTCTTTAGATAGGTACCTTGAATGTATTATTTATTAATTTAAAAATCTTACTTGACCAACAGTATTTTAAGTGGTAAAATTAAGTTATCTGTATAATAATCTGTTAATACGTCTTATAATACTGATCCTTGAAAGTGAAAACCAATCACTTCTGCTACACCAATTGATAGTTAACGTTGTTCCATGACATAATGACTATACATCTTCCAGTGAAGTAGGTATATCGAAAGGATCTAGTTGACGTTGTTCCAACAGGATGACTAAACATCTTCCAATGAAGAACATCGAAAGAATAATCCATTTGACATAATGAGTTATAGTAAAATTTCGACGACAGACCAATAAAATGTGCAGGACACCTTCGTCAATTTGCATTTTAAAACAAAACACGACCACGTAACGCTGACATCACGGCATCCCACTTTACGATCACACTCAATCCCAACGAGGAGCCGGCGAGATATCAGTTTTATTGCGGACCACCGACCGTCCGAGTGATGTATCGACAGAGAAAGATTGCGAAAAGGTAATTTGTACTTGCGAATATTTTTAACACTGCTACTAAATATTGATTGCACATTTATTTACGAGTGTGTTGTAGGTATGTGGACTGTAATTTTTTTTATGTACCCGGCCGCGGCGGATAGTGGTTTTAACCTGTATGTATGTTTGTATGTATGTATGTGTGTGTGTTCAGTTATTCCTTTCTTACTCTTAAATATAAATGTCACGCTTCCTCGTGATTTATGCTGGGTCATTCAACCAAGGTGACAACTTTGCAAATGGAAAGCAAGTGATCCTTAAAATAAAATAAACCTATATCCCATAAAAATAGAGGTACGCATAGAGTTCGAGCCCAATTTCAGTTTTAAACCATCCCTTGTTCCTTTTAAATCCACCACAAAATGTACATAAAATTAAGCGTAATAATAAAACATTGGATAAT
>LGAG01000352.1:367589-385595 GCA_001278395.1 Lerema accius | reverse complement strand
TCACGAAATTGCGACATACACTCAAATATAGCGCCCACAGTCCCTAGTATTGGGTAGTTTTACATTTAAAGAAACTTTTTACCTTAAAAAAAATTACTATTTAATAATCAAAATGTTAAGTAAAATAAATGGCTGTTTTGTTTTGATAACCATACAAAATATAAACAAAAAAAAATATTCTTTATGGAATTATATTTTTATGACAATAGAAAGTATAAAAAAAAGTTAAACTGTTAATTTTTAAATAAATGATGTACAAAACTCACGTTATTTCTTGCACTACAAGTCATCATTCTGAATAGAATGAGTTATATTTTGAACTTGTTATAAAAGGTTGACTATTCCTGACTTTTGAAAGTATAATTTTAAAATCAAGGGCCAAGCGTAATATTGAGTTCAGGTTTTAGTTTAGGCCTGAAAATGATAGTGTTCATGTTTAAATTTTATTTTATCTTGTTTTAAATGTATTTTGATATGACGCACGAGGCGCGTCACGGGCATCCCATGATGTCTTCTTAGGACGCGCCTGGCGCGTCATGGGCAATGAGTCGGTTAAAAAAATCGTGGCAACTGAAAAATAAGTTTTTAAAAACAATTCTTGTTATCCGACTGCGCCAGATGGAGGTTAATGTTTTTTTAATGAATGTATTTGTGTTACATGTATTTGTGTATTTTGTATACATAATTAAGTGTCGTTGAATTCATCTTCATTGTGAGAGTGAAGTAGGCTAGATAATTTTTAATTACACCATTTTAGCGGTCAGATTTGTTATTTCTATATATCAATACTACTTTTATTTACAGAAGAGTCAGAGGTAAGTGTTTTTTTTTATGGAAATATTCGCATCGGCAATACTTAACCCTGGCTCTAACAATCCCCGCTCTCCCTAACTGTCAATTTCGGATCAGTATCCCTGACGCGAATTCCGGTCGTATGCGCCCAGCTTTAATACTGATAATTCTTACATGACGTGTCGTATGTCAGATGTAGTCCTAGCCTTATATTCACACCATACATGACCGAGATCGACCGAGATGTGAACGCCGCACTAATCCTATTTCGTGGCTAACTTGGTTTCGCTGTCGATGTACGCTCGTCGAATTTCGATAGGAATATTAAATTATACCATACGGTACGTTTTTTAATGAATATGTATAGGTTCATTGTTTGATAGATTGG
This sequence comes from Lerema accius, assembly GCA_001278395.1. NCBI lineage: Eukaryota > Metazoa > Arthropoda > Insecta > Lepidoptera > Hesperiidae > Lerema > Lerema accius. The sequence continues at coordinate 384,415 of LGAG01000352.1, read as the reverse complement.
ATTAGGTTAGACAGGTAAATGGTTCGGTTGTTTGCTTGATCTATATTGAATTGAATTATAAAATATTCACATGAGATAAAAGGCTACATACCGGTGAAACTATTAGTGAGCCAATTCAAAATTTATTACGGACTAATTTTGTGGGCCATTTAATATGCATGGGGTAATTTTACTAGGTGGATTACCGATTTCAATGTTTTACCTATTTATTTCAAAAAATGATGAACGACAATGTCAAATACAATTGGAAATACGTACCCCACTTACATTTAGTAAACGATACGAAAAAACTAGTAATCATCAATAGTAAAAAAAAGAATTGACGACTAACACGACGAATAACATTGATAGAACCCCCCGAAGAACCCAATTGGGTTATAATAAAAAAATATAATCCTACTAATATTATAAATGTGAAAGTTTGTAAAGATGTTTGGATGTTTGGATATTTGGATGTTTGTCCCTCCTTCACGGTCTAACCGTTCAACGGATTAAGCTGAAACTTGGCACACAGATAGTTTGCATCCGGGAATAGGACATAGGATAGATTTTATCCCGATTATAGGTTCCCTTGGGATGAAGCCAATATTTTTTAAACTAATCTTCTGCGGGCAAAGCCGCGGGCGACGTCTAGTATAATATATACGTATGTCATGGCATACCCGCACTGGACACGAATCCAAAGATAACTCATACATTGAAATCCATTGTCGTTACGCAGTAGAACATACCAAAGAAATGGACAAAGAAACACGAATCATTACCTTGCTTCTCGCGCAGTAGGATAAAAGCAATAGATTTTTACCTATACCTCGTTTTTTTCGTCGTGACATAAAAGGTAAACAATCTTGGCACTACTTTTATTTATTTCATTAATTTAAAAAAATATTTAGAAGTGTAAAGAAATGTATTTTAACATTTAATTATTGTTTATTCTTTAATTTTTTTAATTAATTTGTGTCTGTCTTATTTTTAAATCGATAATTACAATAAAAAGACACTGTAAGATTGTTTACCTTTTATGTCACGACGAAAAAAATGAGGTATACTTGCAATGTTGCCACCAAGATAAAACTACTTCCAACTTCATCGCGTCAGCATCAAACGGAAGTGATAGGGTACTTAATCACGTGTCAGCGTACTGGCCTCGTCCTCGAATGTCCTTAGAGTAACTAAGAGCAACTAAGAACAACTCGTCACACCAACCGACAGGGGTCGCCACGGTCCCGTTGCGATTATGATACGGATACGTTACGGAAACATTTCATATCGTATCTGTGTATCCCGTGAAGGTTGTCGATAATCTTGTGATATATTGCCGGTAAAACTAGTTACTAAAAGTACATTTTTATCTGTCTACGGCTATTGGCTTCAACCTAGTAATGACTCACTACGGGTCTCTTCCCAATACTGAAGAAGCTTAGAGCATACGCCACCACACTGGTCACGTGAATATTGGTAGAGGGGTTATTTGCTAACCTAGTTTTTATATCGCCTGAAAGTCTCCTACATGGCTTGACGATAACCGGGACCAAGCGCGAGGCATTGAAGCGCTCAAGAAAATTTGTCCATCCACTTTCTGACCGCGCGCGCAGTTACTTCGTCGCCAAATTAGGAGCACTTCTTCCGACTACTAGTCCGAGCATTGGTCTGAGATTAAAGAAATTTTTTCAAAAATAACGTCCAAAGGAACCCTAAAACATATTTCATGTTTAACCAAAAACATTTTGTAGATAATACATAATCCCATAAATAAGCATTCAATTATCCTAACATAGATTAATAAAAGATTTACACGCACGAAACGGTATAAGCGTGACCTCTCACGAGGGTGAATTTTTCCTGGCACGCGATACCTACTGGTGTGGCTGACTGTACCTTATTCATATTTATTCACATTTAAAGGCTTTACTGAATAACGCTTTCTTTTACAATCAAATATAAATGACGCTTTGAAGTAGGAAATTGTAAAGAAAATTATACTAACAACTGGTATAGTCTTGGTACACTCATTAGTGACATAGTTTTGACCTGAAAAGGCCATTTCCCTGAAAATGAAGGCTTTGCTGTATAGTTGATGTATAGAGATGCGCTAAACAGGATATTGTATACTAATATTATAAAGACGAAAGACTTCATTGTTTGAAATGACACTGAACCGATTTCAGAAATTTCTTTTACCATAGATTCGATATGTAATGTAAGATACAACATTATCAGAATTACGAATTAACTTTAAAATGATATTAAAGTTCACAACTAAAACATCAACAATTATCTTGAAACAATATTATATTTAATCTTTACGATACTCACGCTGCAAAAAACTAAGGTAATATTCGTAACTTTACTAAGACTAAGCAACAACAAAGTTTCTCATATATGCGTCATTCTTTAGGCGTATTATTAGCAGCGAATGTGCCTGTAATAATGGAACTTACAATACAATATTGTGTAAACTTTAAGCCTTTGCCCACGCAACAGCCCCGTCTCGGCGGGCCGTGACGTCTTCGCATATCCTTACGAGTTTCAAACTATAAAGACAAGTTATGAACTTGCCACATTATCGAAGAGAAGCGATTAATGAACTTCTTATTTAAGTTGGGCGTGGTATTGCACGCAATATTACAAAAACAAAAATCCCGATTTCAAAAAATTTTATGAGAGGACGCTGTAAAAAAAAATATGTCGCTCACAGTGGGGACGAATCCCATGACACTACAAATGTTGAAATTCATAAAGCCAACGAAACAGCGAAATGGACTTAGACACACTCGAAGATCATAACGCTCCTTCTGGGAGTTAGGTAAAAATAATCTTAAAATGAATATTATAACTACTACAATCATCGCTTTATCAATACTAATACGACAACTGCCCTTCAAACTTTCATATTTGAGGTGTACACGTCTTGCCGTAGACTTAATGTTGTTTCCAAACTTTACAACAACATCACTTAACCAGATATGGTTAGTTTCGCATATTGTTGGTTGCGTAAACACACACGTTTGACAGTTAATATTGCTCTAATCTTATGGGTCGTTGTGCGTGATTCAATAGGATTTGATACAATGGAATTAGTTTATAATACGTACGTTACCAATCACCATACCTACTAATCTCTTCTTGCGATTCGCGTAAAGCTTATTATTTCAGGTATTAATTCAGTATAGTACTAGAAGACTCGGCAAAGGATGTTTTCCAACAGATTGATTGATCCCTTAGTTTTCCATATCAAGTACTCCAGATTGACTTTAGTTACTGCAGCCGTTGTCAAGCATAAACTTATAATAAATCAAAGGATTGAAGTCATCCAATCAGATCGCAGTAAAGATATATAACAATGTAATATCAATCTTGTTAATACGTTGATATCAGATAGATACAGACATAATTGTTTGTTCCAATGACAGAATCGTATTTCATTATTGTATGGACATCTAGACATCGCGTGTTTGATTTATTACACATGCTGTCCTATATAATACATGGGGTAGGTACAACTAAATGTACAAAAGCATTCTTTAATACCTTTGGGTTTAGACAGGCAATCGTAGCTTTAGCAAGTCTGACCTTCCAGAAAAAAAGTGATGTGCGTATTAAAAACTAATTATCACTTGCTAAGGTAAAAGGAAAACATCTTAGAGAAACATGCACACCTGAGAGTTTTCCATAAAATTCTCGAAATTGTGTGAAGTCTGCCGATCCGCACTTGGCCAACGTGGTGGCCTTTAACCTGTACCCTCACATTGTGAGCGGAGACCCAAACGCGGCAGTGTAACAGCTATGATTTGTGATGATGATGAATACGGTTCAATTACGGAACACAAGTCTCACCTTTCATAGCTTCATTTAAGACATTTATGACTCCCCTGCACGCAGTACGATTCAAATGATGACGATCTCACTATTAATCGACAAAGTACATAATCACTATTCCTCGTGTAAAATTGCGAGAACATCTGCATTTTTTATCACTATTTATTATTAATTTATAACGTGTTTATTGCTTCCTTCTAGGTCGTTAATTCGTTGACCTAGTATTCGAGGTATCTATGGGCAGTGAATAACCCGGAATATCCGCTAAATAAACAGCTAATTGACTAACTATTAACATAAAAATTAAATACAAGTCGTATGACATTTAAACAATCTAAAAAATGTCCCCTTGAACTTAAGTTATCATTAACTATGTAAAAGTTATATCTCTTAAATGACTTTTAAAGTTCTATAAATTGATGAATTTAAATCAAATGGTGACCTACATTATTTCATCATAAATTCTCAAGACCATCTAGGATTTCACCAGAGTCTCTTTAGTGAGCATCAATTATAACCCAGCAAGATAAAGATCTTGTTCTACCGTAGCATTAAATTTTTCATAACCTCTAAAGCTAGAATTTTCTAAGATGACTATAATAAAGACGTTTAGAAAATTTATTATCTAATGCATTTAACTGAAATTATGAAACTAACACTTTAAAACTAACTTAATTGACGTGTTTAGAAGTTTTTTTGAAAAATATAGCTTAATTAGTTAAAAATGCATTTTTAATAAAATTATAGATGGTGAACTTGGACGCAATTCTCGATTTATTTTGTCTCTGGAAGACTGAATTCCATTCATATAATATAAATAAGATGCCATCCAATATCAAATAAAGCAAAATAATGTAACCGTTTTCCACACTGTACTTAAAGTAAAACTAAATGATAATAAACAAAATCTCAACAACATTAACTTGCTAGTCGTTCATTAAACGCCTAGTGCTTAGCAAGAACCTTCTAGTAGCATCATTATGAAATTTCCAAACGATGTTCTAGTGGTTGGCCCACTCCTGTCTAAGACAATACGACGAAGTTAGCCAGCTGGTATCTCAGTAGGTATTACTAACTTTAGAGTTATTCCAAACTGGTCTCCTATAGGTTCAGTAGAACACCGCATTGTACGTGCTAAGTGTAGCTAAGTAATTTCAATATCCAATTTAAACTATAGTTCTAGTTACCACATTTGCATCTGTTGCTATTGATTCGATTTCAGATTTACGCAAATATAGGCTGTCAACCAATTTGGAGTATTAATGGCAAAAAACGTAGACATTAATGAAGTTAATGCCTCTATAACGAGTTAAAAGTAAAACCAATCAAGACCTACGGACACTCACTAATCAATTGCACTCGAAGCGCGCCAGACATGCCAATTATGCAACCGTGTGATAATAGAACAGAGAAGACAAAGGAGATCGAAATCTATTTCCGAGATGGCGAAAAAAAATGTGCGATCTCAATCAATCACGTGAACATCAGGATTAAGGTTTGGCCACATTGCTAGGCATGGGCGAATACTTAAATGTAAATTTGTAATTACATGCCATAATTATAACGGTAAAACTAGCTGGCATTAATAAACTTCAACAAGCTTTGAATAATTATCACTTAATACGGTGAAGGAAAACATTGTGAAGAAACCTGCAAGCCTGAGAGTTCTCCATACAGTCCTCAAAGGTGTGAGGTCTGCCAATCTCGACATAGCTAGTGTGGTTGACTATGGTGGAAGAAACCCGAGCCTAGAAGTGAGACAGGATTGTAAAGAAGAATAAAATATTCAAGACTTTAGAAAATACACAAACGGCGCTTGTTCATACTAAAATTCGTCGTGACAATATACATAGTAATGTGACCGCACCACAATGCGTTACCTAACAGACATTACATTACAATATCGCGTACCGTGTCGTGGGAGCGCATTCACGTGAATCATCACAGCTGTAATTATTGTATGTTTTACTCACTCGTCGATTTATCGCGTGATGTAATTTGTGAGTGCTTTCAAATTTCGTGTGAATTAGGAGGTTGTGTGACGTTCTGGTGATTTGTAACTCAGTCTGCTAATTTGGCTGCGCATCCTTGTCATATATCTAATTTTAAGAAAAATATCAATTCTACTTGTTGGGAGCCCTTTTAGATTGATATACCCTTACTTCATGTTTCTTGGCTATATTGAAGTATTGAAAAACATTTCTATATTTTTACTAAATGACAATAGGATCAGAAATTATACAACGTTACATACTTGCATCTTCAAAGTTTGAAGTATGCAAGGTGGTCAATCAATTATTTCTTCATCATTCTAAGAAGAGAATAGAGAGTACAATTAGAATTTTATTATTAACCAACTAATCAAAAAAAAACTGATTTCCTACAGTGGTAGAAGAAATAGGAACAAAGAACAAAATTGTATATATACAGGAAAACAACACACAGAGTTCCACTTATAACAAAGAGTTTAACGGACCTCCTATCGCTGTCATAGATCTACAATATAACTAATCCTAACTTGGCAGAGATAGACCCTCAACTTGCGAGAAGAACTAATCCACTGTAAAGACGGCGGAAACTTTGTAAGTATTATCTGTGCGAACAACTTAAGACACAATTAGCTCACAATGCTGATAATTAAAAGCAATCTGATGTTGCCGAGTGTAATGAATCTACGACTCTAATTGAAAGAATTGTAGCGGACTCAGAAAGAAAGATAAAATGTTATGAGGCAATAATTCTAAAAATATCCAACTTTATTAGTTCCCTTTCAAGTGAATTAAAATGGAACCCAATTTTAAATTAAACAAATTGCAAGAGATTTTAACTAATACTTAGCTGATACGTAACGAAGAAAGACAGACGGCGAGAAACTATAGAAATTCAGTATAAACATTGAGTAGGTAATATGAATGACACCAATCTGATCCTTAATCAGTAAGCAGTGGCACTGATCGGTTCGTATAATAAATGACATTATTATGCTCCATGCATCGGCTATGCGATTGGTAGCCAGCCAAACGCCTCAGGGCATGCACGGGATTACTGTTAGTTGGATTAATGTATAAGCTGGCAATTATTGTCACTTTTGATGATTCCGCATTGGAATTTACGTGGAAGTTTGGTTTAATGGCGCATTGGTTGTTAATTACGTCAGATATTTAGGGTTTTCACATATGCCCCGTTTAGATGGTCATTTAGGTTATTAATAACAATAATGGATGATATTAAAAATTGTGTTACCAACCCCGAAAATTATGCTACAACTGTGGTACAGCACTTTCTTCTTTACGACTTCTGCATAGAATTTTCTGGCAAAAACTATTGAAACCAGACAAGTAAAATAGAAAAAATACTGTGTTTCATGTCAAATAGACTATACACAAGTTGAACAAAATTAACATACTGATAGGCGCGAACCAGTTTGCAATTCGATACAAACTGTTGTAACATTCGAATATTCAGGTTATACGCATCTAGTCGGGCGTAACAGTCATAAAACGAGGAGACACATTCTTTGCAGTGGGACACGTAAAGTTATTACAACGAACTTACTTTAATTTTTATCCTAAACAGGATTGAGAATCTAAACCATTTATTGTCAAATTTTCAAAGATATTGGTATATAATGGAATTCCATCCATCTATGTCGAGTCCTGCTTTCACCCGAGTTCTGAGTATCTTTTGTCGTTTGTCGTTTACAATGTATGTTTCTTTCGTTTCATGCCAAAAATAATCAAATGTGTTTTCCAATAAATAATACCAGATCATAATTATGTATTAATTTATACGGTTAAATGTTAAGCATATTATCCGATACGCGAACAAGGTATATACTTAACAACGATTATATCGCACCATTTCAGCATTTTATTCACCGCATTTTATGGGTTGATGTAATGCAACAAATAGCCACACTGTGTTAATTAACAATTTATAATGATCATTCAATAATTATATTAATCGATTTAATTACGCGGTATCATATATTACTGTATCGTTTCATTTAGTTGGGTTATGCAATGTATAAATGATTACAATTTATTGAAATTAATCGCTTTGAATTTTGTTCACGTTTCGTGGTAGTACAAGAAATCATACAAATCTAGTTCTTTTTTATTTAGCTGCGATGTAAAGGATATGGCAATTATATGCCATTAGGAGTGTTATTTTGTTCTAACAATTGTTTTTATTTATCTCTATAACTACTTCACCGATTTAGATAAGGTTTTCAGTAATGGGTATGGGACATTTTTTACATTTCTGAAAGCATAAATATAAGTTATAGGTATAGTGAGTTAAATTAAATATTTGCTTCGAAAATTCAAAGCTAAAAACAGAGAAATACTTGGCAAACATTTGAATTTGCATTTCATTTCAAAAATTGGTAGCAAATACTGATAAAATTTTATATAAGCGGAGAGCGGGAAGCGAAATAAATGGCAAAGAGCAAAAGCAAAACACAATTAACTAACTGATCCCTACAGGATGTGTACGACCTTTCACTTGTGATCTTTCGAGAATTTGCACAATAACTGTAACAGACTTCAACCCTTATTCGAAACGTAACAAACCGTATCTATTTCGCGAAAATTTTGTTTGTAAATAAAAAACTATGCTTCTGGAAATGGTTTATTTTTTTCTCATATCTAAATTTTAGTAGAAATAGTTGTTTTTTATGCTATCGTGATTAAATTGTAGGTTGGCAAAATCATAAAAACTATTTAGAGGTAGAAAACATTGTAAGTAAAATATACTAGGTGTTTTCACTTCGTACTCCTACGAGTGTACTTGCTAAACGTATTCTAACGACAGTTGTTCAACGGTTGAATGTCGAATATACTGTAACAACAAATCGCACAAAAAATGTATTGTAAAACAACTGTTTACGAAATAGTGTTAAGATGGGAACTGATGTAAACTCAAAGACCAGTTAATTTCTCAGAAAGATAAGCCTGCATTACATATATTTTTCTCATTGTCAGTTTGAAAATCTACACGTTTACTAACTACGGCAAAGGCTATTGTTAAAACTCTTGAAAGTGCCCTAAAATAGTCAAGTTCAGGCCTTATATTAGAAACAAAATAAAAAATGCTGACGTCATGAAAAACCAAATTTATAATAAGCCTAAATACGGACTATCTGTAGCCAACGTGTGTGTATGATTGATAATTAAAAAAGGGAATAATGGACGAAAGTGAAGGTACGTGATGGATACGTACTAAAGCCTCCCAACTCAGGCTAGCAAGTTTTGACCCAACGTTACCACTAATAAAGAGATATCGAGCTAGAATTGTAACACTAATAAAATTATACAAAGTTTTATGAAAGATAACTATGGTACTATGGTAGACAATCGTCATGATAGTTAACTTGTATCAGAAATGTGTATACAGCCGTCTATTTTGTGCCGGTGCTAGATTAAAGACAAATGTAATAGAAGCTGCAAGTTAACGGCATGAAACACAGCAATATTGTTATTGCGCACCCAATTCACAGGGTTCCAATTAAGACGATGAAACACATTTACAGCTCAAAGGCCTTGCTGAGAAATCGTAGCGATAAACGATAAGCTATTTTTGATAATTCGCATAATGATTTAGACCATGAAGTTGGTGAAAAGAAGCTGTCAGTTAGGAGAGGGAAAAGGAAAAATGACAAAATTCTCTTAACTATTGACTTGATGACTATTAAACATTGCATCCACATTATGTAACTAATAAGTTGAGATATTGTTGACAATTAAGTACAACTCCTAGATCAAAAATGTCTGACAACATTTTATTTATTTCGATCACCGAGTTGCCGAGTGAATTGGAGAAGTTTCTTCAGAAAGTCTGTCATGAACGCTTGAATCGATCACGTTCCCACTCAATTCCTCGTTCATGTGTAATCAAACAACTTCCTTTATCTGAAAATTAGATTCCCCTCCGCCTTTATATGAATCAACTCATAAAATAATTGGGCAGTGAAGTGGGTCATCAATTTAGCTGAAATTGCACTTTTGCACATTTCAAACTGAGATATTATTTTATACCGCCGGCACGAGTTACCTTACTGGCCGAGAGTTAATTTTGGAATCCATCCAAGTTCCCTCCTAATTTCGAAGCTGGCGAACCTATATCTCGATTTATATTACTCGCTCTGAACACTCAACTCGAGTAGTGCCGTTATCGGGCTCTCTTACCTATTTTAATTTTAAATTCTCTCCTTCCTCGGTGACTTCTTAGATAATTTATTTACCTGCAAGAAAAGAGGAAACTATTTAGCATAATGTTGTAGTTACGTAAGATAACTCACTATTTGTGATGCAAATATTTATTAGTATAATAGGTATATTTATTGCTTTAAACGATGTCAACATTTCAGTTATTATAACACAAGTTTTGACATAATAATTAACAGCAATAAGATGTTTGATTATGAAATCTTTCTTTTTCATCATTCACTATTTATTATACGGAAAGTAATCTTTATCATTAAATCTAACCTGTCTAGTAAAGGCAATGCTCTAAACTAGTGATGTACCATACACAATTTAAATTTCTTCTCTTAGTTCTAATGTCCATTATATTCCTTTTACCAACTGTAGCATGAGTAAGAAACGTTGTGCTATCTCACTATCGGGACATTAACGAAACAAAAAACAACAAATTGTTTAACAAACCATGCGAGGGACGTGTTTATCTTTTCACGCCCACTAGTTGTGATAATTCGCCGGTTAGGTTACACGCAATAGGACAGCTAAAACATTAGACATGTACCAACGTTTGTTTTAACGAAATACAATACGATTCTTTGTGATCGAGTGTTAGTTAACATCGACTTCTCTGTATGTCCTACCTATTACTGCATTTATTTAAGAAGACAAGACAACATTCTTTCGTCTGTACTAAAAATAAAAACAAAATTATGGTTCTTAAGAGACGATTGTTGCTGGTCTCTAACAGGCGGTTTTTAACTCTCTAACATTTATTAATACGCGCAGTTTCATGTGAATAAATATTTAAAAATATAAACAAAAAACTATGAGTAAAAGTATGCGCACAAAATCAAACCTAGCTCACCCAATCTGCAGGACACTACCGATCCATCGAGCTATCAAAACATAATCGATCGTATCTAATCAAATCCAATTCCGTCCGCCAACAAGGTCCATTGAGCGCGGACACCGGACCAAACCGGTTGGATTACCGATCCGTCTTAACACTGTACATATCAATCAACTGGTATCCATAATCAACTGTTAAATCCACTGCCTTTGACATCCCTTAATGTACAGCCGCAGAATAATGTTTATAGGTAGCATCATATAAATTTGTTTTCACCACTAGTAAACTACAAATAGAATTTGATTGCTTCCTCGCTTTGGAGGGCATGTTAAGCCGTCAGTCCAGGTTGTTACTGTTACATGACAATCGTTAAGCTATGTTGAAGGTCTTAGGATGGGATAAAATTAAGCTGGCCACTACCTCGACCGATCCACACTAGAGCAGCATGGTGGAGTATGCTTTCAGCCTCTTAAATTATGAAGAAAGACTCCATAACTAAATGAAGTTTTATCGACGCCACGGTATAAATGTCCAATGTGTCGGCATGATCCATTAAAGGAGTAAGACAACTTCGTTTCCAATAAAGGGTAACTTTACACGGATATTCACGTTTTGGTCTCTTTGTTTGACTAATCACCATTTGAAGTATTTCCCGAATATCATAACGTCCAATAACTACTATTATTATGTACAATAAATGTAGTATACCGCGCTAAGATGCTTCTGGATCTGTCCCAGACGTCTAATCCAATAGATGGCAGTTACAACAATGTTAAATGGGGCATCAGAGAATTTACACACCACTACACGGAACTAATATAAATAGCTGCATAGGAGTCGATGTGTAAGCAAGCAGCCTTATCGCCTTTCTAGAACACTCAAAACCTGGATGCCTTTCTATATTACAATGAGTCAATTAGAGAATATTATATTTTAAAATTAAATCTTAAAATCATTTAGGGTACATGGGTACAAGATAATATTTAGAAAATTAAATAATTGACGATAATTATTTTGACAATGTAAATTTGTTTTCTAAATCTTGTGACGCAATTGAAATTGACAAATTTTTAAAGATCGTTAACTAAGCTGTTATTTCCTAAAACTAAATTAACATTTTTTATTTAAATTTAAATTTACATAACTGCCCATTCATTAAAAATCCATCCCGAACAACAACAGGTAATGATGCATAGTTCAGCACACCACGTGAATAATTTAACAAAGTTATTCGTCGACGTGAGAGTTGACAATATCCTATTCTCCTCTAACCCTATCAGAACCAATCATGTGCGCTCATTGAATACGACCATTGTGAACGAGAGATCCGTTCGTGATCTGAGACGTTATGAACATTGTGTTGAGACTGTCGAATATGCATTAGAATATCTATCTATATCTTAAGGGCAGTCGATGAAGAAATTGTCACATTCAAGCCCTAATACGATTCATAAACTTCCAAAATGTATGAATATGCTAAGATCATTTCCATTCTCTATTCTTCTCTATTCTCGATTCATTTTCTATTCCATTCAAATCTCTGCCTGAACAATCGATTGTATCTTTTTTATAATCAATCTCTTCCTGCATATCAGCGTCCATATCATCTTTCCATCACCTAAATGATGATTTATTTTGCTTCGTCATACGTCACCTATAGCACTACGGGCCGGAATAAGCCGCCGCGTCGATGTTTCCTTTCAATTATAATGTGGGTGTCTCCGAGGTAAGAATGAATAGGATTACTAAATTACAGACTGCCACCCAAGATTCTATCACCGATTACGACTCAGTTAAAAGATGAGAAAACATTTTAATTAATGACACAATACCTAGTATTTTCTAAAATTCTACAGTAATTTTGTAAGTAAATGGGATTTAATTAGATTTCTTTATTGAAAGAGTGTTCAAATCAAATGGCTATTTTATGACATTTCTTAATTGAGATAAGAGAACATGAGTAGCTATAACCGCTGTAACTGCATTTTGTGTTTCATTAAGCAATTAGGAATCATTAATAGGAAAACATAAAACCCGACTGCTGCAAATGGGGGAGGTGGGGGCATAATAAAAAATTATATAAACTTTGTCAAGCTTACAATGAGACGAATGTAATGACGCCTTAAATGCTGAAATTGTCAATCCGCCTTGGGTTGTACAGCGTTACAAAGAAGTAGACATACATACTAACAAACATAAATATTTTTTTCAAAAAAAACACATAAATATGCTCAAAAAACATTACTCTCCCGATAGCGCAGTCGGTTAAAAAACACATTCCATTTTAAAAGAAAATTTATGGTTAAAAAGTGACTGACTGTAACTGGTTTAGAAATTAAAAATTTTCTTTACAAGGGACGAAATTAACATGCTGCCTAATATATATTAATTAACACATTTAGTGAACGGTATAGAAAATGCTAGGAATAATTATTTTAAGAATAACGATGCCAACGATACAAACAGATGAATCGAACAGTTTAGATAAATCTAGAAAAGGGCTATAAGAATCGCTGCGCGCATTACTAATTAGCTTATTCAATTCGAAAACCGTTCGAATTATTTCAAGTTAGCCAAACTAGCGTATGTCGGTAACTGTACGTTAGCTGCCACCCCGATGAATATTAATAACGTTTTCGAATTAAAATAGTATGTGTACGTACGTCGTACATACATACTGGCACACTCATAAAACATTCCACAGATTAGTAAACATTTGAATATGCTGATTACGAAAGTTTATTACGCGATCAATAAAATAGTCGCTCGTTATGCCCTGGCGAGATTTTAATTTTCTTTTCAATGTACTAGCTATTGTTTTAAGAAGAATTTTAGGTTTTTCTCAAACAAAGAAGTTATCTACTAAATATCTACTAAGTTATTAGCACTAAAGGATGAAAAACACAGGTTTAAATGAAAACTGAAAAAAAATCAAATTCTAAAAATGGAATTCCCAGAATAACTGCTAAATAGCAATGAGTATTCGTTTACAAAAAACAAGATTTGAACGAAAACTAAAAAAAAAGAATTTACAAATTTCAAAAAGGGAACACAAAACATCGTAAACGACGGCGTGGAGCTCAAAGATATTTGCAAAGCTGAGAATATCAATATCGCAACAGATTCCCGCGACCGTAACAACTCGGGTCGGCTGACAAAACAAATTTACATAAATCCAAGGAATCCGTAAAAATGACACTCGACTCGAGCCGATAAGCTTCGGATGTCATTAGCCGGGAACATACTGTAGCGATCAGTCAACTTGTGAGGCCTCTCGTGCCGATTTACGGGAGAAATCCCAAATATCAATCTTCCCCACCCCATTGTACTTACCTACAATTCTAAATTGAATAGCCCAAGGGACCGAGCGACGATTGGTATCGATGTGCGACTGAATAAAATGAATTGTGATCGGCCGAATAAAGAAAACCGACCGCTGCCATTCCTTTTTCCTTACTTCTCATTTTGTCTCGTTCTATATTCCTATTAAATCGTGCCTGTCCTTTTCTGATAGGAACAGAATTCATATCAGAATCTTTTTCAATTTTGCTATGCTGTTGATTTAATTTTTGAATTAATACGAAATTTCACTTTTACGTAATGTTGGCGGGACAGCCGTATTTATAAAACTACAAAGAATTATCTGGTGCTATTCACATGTGCGACAAATTGTCGCAGTAACGCTATTCACACAATAATCATTGCTTGCAATCTTCCGTCGCGTTGCTGTCGCCCGTGTGATAAGATTCACAGATTGCTTTCGGAAGACATTACTCGTAGGTAATCGGGTTATCAGCATTTTAATAAAATTCTGGAGAGCGAAAAGGAAATTTCATAATGCTCGTTTATACACAAGGCAGAAGTAGGATTAGCGTAGTTTCATGGCATTTTTCTTTTGACGAGATACAATCAAACGGTGCCCCAGTTGGTTATTTCTTTCACGGAAATTTTTATTTCGATTTCCAAGTCTAATAGTAATTCCCCAGTCAGAAGATAATGTTTCTCTTTGTCCTTTGTCTTTATTTTGAATGAAAAAATAAGGTTTAATTTAACGACGTCACTCAAAACAAAGATTTATTAATGGATGTTTCTGATTTTTCATACTTCCTTAGCTTTCATGCCATGGAGTACACAATATTCTATTAGGCACTTATAATTAGACAATAATCAGAAAACAATTTTTGAGATTCCTGTATTCTTAAAAAGGTGCTCAAAGCTAAACTCCTCAGGTTTTAACAGGCTCTATATAAATACGAGGTTTAATAGTAAATGTCGCATCTATTTGAAATCTATTTATCGTCTAAATCCGTGCCACGAAAAATATACGCTGTCAACAAGTGTAACATGAAATGTCATAGCAAAATATTCCGTCATTCTACGAGATTTAACACCACGGGAATCCGACATTTCCCCGAGAGAAACCGAATACAATTTCATAATATCGACGCGTACACTCGCGTTTCACGAAAATGGTAATATACACGTCATTAATACATATTCAACAATTAACAGTTGATAAGCATTAAACGTAATCCTGTAGAATTGAATAATAAACAGAATACAATGGATTTCATCTCAATACGTTATGAAAGAGAGTTCCAGTTTGGTACTCTTAAATTAAAACTATTATTAATTTAATTTATATTAACAATTTACGAACGAGCTACATGTCCTCTGAATGGGAAATAGTCATTGAAACTCATGCGTAAGCAGATAAATGTGGGCATTACCAACCTGACCAAGATCATTTTATAAATTGTAACTTATAATTAGCTAAGTTATTTTTATGAATCCATAAATAACACTCACAAACAAAGTAACCCATATCACATTATCATATTGTGTACTATTTAACACACATTTGACATGAAAGCATTTTATCGTTTGGCCCGTTTAATGGCACGCAAGTGTACGCTTGACCTTTTACCGGAGAATAAACGATGACTGTGGTGATTTAGTGAGATTCCATTCAATAACTCTTCTTCACTAGACATGTTCTAACAAAAATTTCGAAAGGTTTTAAGCTTTCACTACTCAGTGTTGTAATGCCGCTGAGTGAATTGTTAAAATTAATGACAGAACACGTTTTTATTTTGTTGGAAGTTTAATTTTATGTATATTGATTAAGTTATCTATAATAATTAATCACTCACACACTCACATATCTATAGTACTAAGAGTCTTATAATGGGACATACTCGTAACTTGATTGCATATAATTTTTTCAAAGGAAACGTCATCTATATAATAATTATACTTATCTGTTTCTCTTTCTCTTAAATGTATATCACGACTAGTAATCGAATACAGTGCCTCTCTTTTGGCTGTCAATGTTAATAAATTGAGCTAGAAGTTTGTAATTTTCTAGAAATGTAGCTAACTTATATCCGACACCCTGCAAAATTTATTTACCAACGACAAAAGCATTTCGAACCTAACTTTGCTCTCTGTTTTAGTATGACCTAAATAGGGAAGCCTTTTTTCGTGTTCTTTTATGAATGAATATACTTTTTACTTTTTTTTTATTTCTTAAACACAATAAAACTTCGCCACAGATTAAACCATAAAAAATCCAGTCAAAATTAATCCGAATTAACGTCTTAAACCTAACTACAAGTTCTGAAGTTAAATACTAAAATATCTTTTTACTTTAATTAAAAGCAATCTAAAAGCCTTTGAGCTTACAATTTTAAACGTCGCTACGAAAGCTTTCAGAATGGACTTTTTATAGAAATTTATTTACCTTGACAGCTGTAAAATAATTTTCGTTCAAATGTTATAGCTCGCAATTTATGTTTAGCAAAGCTCAGTAAAAATTTTCAGACAAAATCTAGCTTTGCAAATTTTTAAAACGCAAATGTTATAAACTTCAGGTTTATTGTTTTTTAACGTCATCCTGTCTGTCATTTATTAGCTTGTCTAGTTACTGGTTAATCGTTTCTAATACTATCTTT
>LGAG01000352.1:331706-361893 GCA_001278395.1 Lerema accius | reverse complement strand
ACTGAACAATGGCAGAATAAAGTTAATTGCTTGGATGTTTATGATTGATTGATCGTTTCGATGGAGGATTTACCAACTCGTTTATTTTATTCTTGTTCATTTTGGATTTACGTTGTTTCGTTTTGATATGTGGCTTGTTTTTAATCTCCATTTAACGTTTGTTTTATTTTTAGGAAAAATATTTGTGAATCATTAGAAACAAAGTTTAAAGGTTATTTTGCTCAAGTGTCACCCTAATATAATGAGTTTTTAAACAAAAATGTAGTATATGGATATTTTTAAACAAGTTCAATGACATCATATTTTCCAACCTTAACTTATCGTGCATCGTGAGACCTTTAAAATCATACTTTTGCATCCGGGTCATTTGAAGATTCTTTAAACCGAGCGATGTGCGTTGGATAGATTAAATCGATCTTTTTAAATGCCACTCGTTAATGATTATAGATGGACAGCGATAAACTTATAAGGTTGTCAGAGCTGTTATCTTCCACCTGTCTATAAATAAGTAGGCTGGAATCCAAGTTTAAAATGTGACCTTTCAATATTGGCTGGACTCATCAGATGAAAGACATAATTTATATGAAGCCTCAAATACAATACTTAAATTAACTTGAATCTGTTCCTGCTATTTAAGATACTTTCAAAGAACATCATCAAAGATTGTAAACAACCAACATTAAAGAAGAAATAATTAGCTTTCTAATAGATACTAATAATATTTGCCTAAGGCGAGAATCTCTTAAGAAACCTAACGCTCAACAAGCGGCTGCTTATAAGCAAGAAGGACATTTAAGTAAAGAGACATGTCTTGTTTGATTAATAACATATTACCCCGTAACAGATTTCACTAATGAGGTATTTGTATGCAAAACTCGTTATTTTAAACGAACAAAAGACAACACACAAAGTAAAGAATTGCGCAGAAACTCATCACAGTCAAATGGCAAACCGCATGATCTATACATACCGGTCGTGTCACATAATATAAGACGTAATGTCGGAGAGTCTTCATATTTTTAGTTATCTGCACAAGAAAGTTAATATTTTTCGAGCATTTACAGCAGCGTTTGTATGAATAAAAAATGTATGTATGCTCATTTTATTCGTTCGCTCTAAAGTCTTAAGGGTTGACGGATTTCAAAGTGTGAGGTGTCATAGGATTCGTCTCTATTGTGGAAGTGACATGGGCTATATATTTTTTCAATATAAGACAAATTTGTTTCCTTTACTTTTTCTTCACCAAAAAATCTTTGCAATGTTTGTCATAATAAGCGAATGATTAGAAGAACTATCTAAAGCCCTTGTGAAACAGATAGCGAACCGATAACATGGCAAAGCGTTTTTGTCTTTTAATGTATGGGGGGATAGGTTGAATCTAGAAAGGCAAAAAGCGCATACGTTTTCTATATGACAAGTATTAAGTGATACGTAACAATATGAAATATTCGTCACATTATCATTCGCTGCCGGTATGACAAGGGCTTTAACAACAATTTAAGGAGAGCCATATAAACAGTCGTCATTGTGAGATGTTTGTTTAGAAAGTTGGCATAAAACAGGTAAAAATGACGCTGCGTACCCATCTCCAACTGTTCACGTGCGGTCAGCAGTTACCCAAGCCGTTGCACAAGACCTTTCACTGGCCAGTCATAGATTACAAATGAATATGCATGCATTCGACGATTGTGAAGATTTTATCTCCACGAAACTGTATTAGACAGTATTAGTCTTATAAGAGATAGTAAAAGCCCATCCATAGTAAGTACCTACAGCTCAGAAAGAAATGGAAGATATACGTAAATTCGTGAAGGGTTCAACTTTAGGTATATTATTAAGAATAACGCAAGTAGTCGTGATGGAAGGCCCAGTTAATAGACGGATGGTGTTAACATAGACCTATTTTAAGCAGGTATATCAACCAAATCTATAACACATAATAATATATCGTCAACTTTCGAACACAGAGATGTACCACTAGTTCAAGAGTTCCTAAACATTAAAGATAATCAAACATCAAGCTGTTTTACATCTCACGTCTTTTTTCATTGCTAAACTGATTCCCCAAAATTTACTTTTTTGGGGCTTAAATGTGTAATATAATTTTGGCTGATGACTTTTCTACGGAACTGACTTTGAGTATCCCTGCTCTAGTTTGACGTAAAACAACCTGCAACCAGCATTTCAAAATTTAATTAACTAGAATAGGCGTTTTATGAAATTTAACAGGTGCACATGAACTTAAACGAGATAGTCCGAAGCAGTTTCAATTGGTTATCTTACCACAGGCGAATGACAAGTCACACCGACTGTACACGCTAATTAAATTTCGCTCGTCGACTTCGCAGGAGTCAATCTAATTTTGACGGTTTTATTTCATCAACTACGAGTATATTCGGCACTTAAATACACAATTTTCCAACGAACTCCTCCAATATTGACTCAATAAAGATACGAGCATGTTAACAAAAGTGGAAATTAACGAAAACGTCTGAAAGGGTTATGTTTATATCAGAAAATTGGCTTTGAAAACTCTGTTTGACGTCATTCTACAACTACCCACATGTACCTATAGAAGTAAAGGCAGTGGCTTTGACCAAACTTGTAACTCCAGTTATGTGACAAAACTAAGGTGTTCCATCTCAGCTTTCAATAAAAATACATTAAAGATCGATTTAAAATAGAACTGATTTTTAGAAGAGACAGATTAGAAGTAAGACAGATTTTTACCCTTCAAGTTCAATACACAACGTATAGAGCTACATTTCAACTATAATTTTAAACTCAAGTTGACCTAAACAGTGCATATTTTAATATGATTTGGGTATTCACGATACTGAAACAATTATTTAATACGCTGACACTGCGATATTTGCGATCAAGTAAATTACCATCCGTAAGATAAGTAGTCATTGGAAGTGTTCCTTTGTTATTTCTGGTATAGAATAATCTGATTTTGCATGCCAAGATAAATGGAAAATGTATTAAGTAAAATAACATCACTTACGCTATCTTCTTTCAGAAATACGTTACACTTTATCAAATTAATTACTTACAAACAC
The DNA here is from genome assembly GCA_001278395.1 of Lerema accius. NCBI lineage: Eukaryota > Metazoa > Arthropoda > Insecta > Lepidoptera > Hesperiidae > Lerema > Lerema accius. The sequence continues at coordinate 358,831 of LGAG01000352.1, read as the reverse complement.
TCTTTTATTTGAAAATCAGCTTAAGTTAATTAACTAAACTTGTTATAACATTACCTAAATTCTAACTTACTAATTAATTAATATTAAACCAAGGAATCCACGTTCATTATATTCCACGTTCTAACGATTGAGCCCCTGTGATGGTAAAATAAGTTGAAGTCATTTGCAAAAGGAATGTTACTAATTACGCTAAAACACAAAAGGGCTCTCGAAAACAAACTCACAATTTAATACCTCAGATTGTGACTTAATTACCATCGTCGCTCGTCGAGTGACGACGAAAGTTAAATTCTGAATTGATACGAGACAAATTTCGACCGATAAAGTGTATCATTACGCTACGATAGAAGCAATTAACTAAACGTCTTAAGTTACATGACTTTTGGTAAAAACTACTTAAATATGTAAAGTAAAGTACACTAACGTCCATTAGATTCGTAAATTAAGAAAACAGGAGATAAATGTAAATACATATAATTTAGACACAAACTCAATTTATAAGAAGAATAGACACTGATGATCTACACAAAATAACTTGTAGGGCAATGTAGACATAGGTACAATATGACACATTATTTGTCCAAGATATTTTGTTTAACTGAGGTACCTACTATCCTTTAACAAAATATATAGGTCGTTAACACCGTTCATCAATCAAACATAACATAAGATATTTAGTATAGAAGTGTATCCTAAAAGCTAACAAAAGCTGACACGTTAGTCGATCAGTCCCCCGTTGTTTATAGACAGTCGTAAAAGCCATGGATTCGCTTTTATTACCTATCATAATATTTTATATTAGTTTTGGTGGTTTTTTAGTTTATGACATGTAGTTATTATAACGATGTAATTGTGGAACATATTGTATTACGCTTAGACGACACCATTGATCTACCTCATACATACTCCTTTATCAAACAGCTTCATTATAAATATATAACGTCTTCGCTTTTAACAAAGACTTTTCGCCCAATACTTGCATCATTTAAAAAATTTCATTGTTGTTATTAAAAAAATTTAGTGGCATTATTTCAAAGCTAATTACTGATTTCTATTCATTTCTTAAGCGCGCACCCTCGTTTCAATTCAACTTATACTACCTCGAATCAAATTACACTTTCATTTGAAGTCTGTAATTCTCAAGGATACGGTTTTATGCTTCTCCCTCTCGTCTACTCATCGAACCAAGTTGTGATACTTGTTAGTTATTATGCATAACAACGACGTCCAGATATCTCCTTAATGGGCAGAATCTGTTCCACTAACGATGGTCGAGACATCCTTTACATCTATTATATGCTTCTCCATTATTTGATTACTTTAAGCATTCTTGTCATAGCCAATGATTTTACTAGTTGCCTCTCTCAGACATATTTCTTCCTAAAAAATATCTTTTATTTTTTTACGATCTCTGCAAGACACAGTTCTAAAATTGCATATTGTTATTCATTGGGCTTCTACACTATTACATTTATAATAGTATCATGTTACTAATTATATTCAGTATTTCATTGTAGGAATCTTCTTATACTATATACGAATCATTAATGAACAACGCTAGAAGTTAGATTCTACAAATTCTTCAGAAATTTCTGTTTCGCAAAGCAAGAACATTAAGAACAAAAGTCATCCTTGTCAAATCCTACCGACTAATGGCCAAGCTTGCCGAAGCGAAGCAACAAGATATTTCTTTGACGAGATGTTTCAAATGAGTAATATGAACTTTTGGCCCAGGTCAGAGAGTTCATTTTATCGCAAATTTAAAAGTTTCAAGCTAGCAACTTGCGACATTCGTTGAATGTGCACTTATTTTTGCAAACTTTCTCAACGCAGGTAAAACTTGGACTCATTAGTGTTATATTGATCTTAACTCACCCTTGGTAGAATAAGAATAAAAAATCTACTACAACTATTCATAAGAGTCCCGCTGAAATTAACTTCGACGTTTGAAAAAGGGATCTTAATGTATATATACGTAGGTAAAATAAAATACCTGTACACATACATAACATACCTGTGTCTTATGGGGTTATGGTTACGACTTCCTTACGATTCTTGAATTCTTCTCAGGAGATATCTATAACAAAATAATAAACATCAATATTCCATTTAATTTGACACATAAAAGCTACTTGTAGGAATTTCACAAAAATATATTCACAAAATAATGAAGACTTATTTCTGTATCCAACTTAACTCTGAAGTTGCGAGTGTGGTTAATAACTGGAGATAATTACATTAAATTCCAGCAAATTTACACCACACTATTTCGCCTAAAATGCATTTGCAAATAAACACTAAACATTTACCGCCATTACAGTAGTAACTAAATACTTTGAATTATATTCTTTTAAGCTAACATTATTTCTAGATATATCTATATAATCTGTTCCTTAACATGATCTCTTAGGTACCACTTAAAGTAATTTATCTGAAGCTACACGAATACCATGGAAGTAGTCCCATGATGCAGTATTTAGTAAATGTTTATAACCGGTATCGAATATAAAATTTCTATGAGTTGAATTGCAATCACAGATATGGATCTAATTGCATGTGATTGCAGTCATATTTCCCATTCCTATCCAACATCAATAAAACAAAGTTTTTTTATCCAACATCATCAACTTTATTGTGTGTAATTTTTATCCATGGAAATCCAGACCAAGAATGCGTAAGTCAAATAATCCTCACGAACTACAGCAACTCTTATTTACATCAACCCACTAACTTTACCGGGTCGCATTACGCCCGTACGATTTTAATTATCATACTGTCGCACAATAGGCTGCAAATACTAACCCAAAGACAGTTACATAATGTAATTTCGCCAAGCAACGCGTCTCAACAAACAGAGCTATGCTATAACTACGTACGTGATCACACGGCCCTGGCGACGTATTGCGAACACAAGAAAAATATTGCCTACATTATGTACACGCATTGCGTGTTAAATTGTTAGGACAAGAATGTCCTAACCTAGAAAGGTTATTCTATTCTCTTGCTATATCACGATGAAACTAAATTAGTCAATGTATTTTAATTTAAATATGGAGTTGGGTAACCGTTTCACTGATCGATAAGGTAGCTAGCTATTTTTAACACAAAGCAAAACTGATAGAACTCTAAATATTACTAAGAATATTTCAAATTCAATATCCTACTCTTCAGTTTGTTAAGATACATGAACCCGAAACTTTAATAATCAATTTAAACTTCAGATCAAAATATCTAATTTTATTACTTAGAAATTAGCAATGCTCATTAAAAAAATTAAATCAAATGATAAACATAATATCACAGGATACACTGAAGCAAACTCTCGAATCGATTCCAAAAACATGAAATGAAATAGTCTTAAATACTTAGAAAGCACCAGTTGTTTTCGGTGCAGGTACTAATCGCAAACTTACAGATTATGTTCCCTGAAGTAAAGCGAGGTCATGTTACTTACAAACACGACGCGGACATAATAGTGCCCATAGCTTAAAGGAGTAGTGACGTGAACCTGAATGGACGTTCATATATCGCAACGTCAGCAAAACTGAGCGAGATTTCACGGGTCGCTGCCACCGACATGTGTATGTGAAATGCTGTAATTTTACATACATACACGTACGTGCAACATCATAATTACTGCTACAGGCTTACTGCTAAGATTAGCTCACTTCTCATAACGGTAAGAATAGGAGGCCAAGTGAGTACCACTCTGACCAAGGGTAGATTGGTATACTTCATAGAGAGAGAAACACTCTCAGATATCCTAAACCACAACAAATCCACACAAATAGCTAACAACAGACTACCAATGCTAATTTAATGTATGACAAGGATGGAACTACCAACTAACTGTTCACGACCCACTTCAATTGTATCCAAATACGACTTGCGACGTACGACATGAAATAATCAAAATGCGTCGAATCAGACGACAAACTAAGGTCTGCCGCGGCAATATTCTCAATCACTTATCAATCAATCGACTTTCCCAACCTGAAAATAAATAACGTCCTACGTACGAAACATAATTTCCATTCTAGCAAACTCCTCCACCCTTATAATACCTGACGGTCGCCACGTCACGTTATACACGACTGGACAACACACGATAAACCATAGAGCACACTAACTGGGGATCGATCGCGCCGAGCCCCCAGAGTCAAAGGTCGGGCGTTGAGGTGAAAGTGACGACGCCGATGCTTTCGCCCGTCGAGGGGCTTGTGTCGTGTCCTCGACTTAACGTAACGAAATGTTTATCCCCAATGCGGCACAGTCCTTCGTAAAATGTCAAGTAATATTATTCGTAATATAATCCCCCTTTAGATTTATGTAAGGGACTTAAATGAGACCTGTTTTTATTTCGTCAATAGCTCTTTCTTAATTGTACTGTAAGCGGTTTAGTGAGATCCTCTCGAATAAGACTTAGTAGAATCATAAAAGCCGCTATTAGTATAGTAAATTGTTGTTCACGTTTAGGCCTGAATTCTAACTCAAGTTCGTAATTTTTTCTTTCATCGTAAATACACATTCGTGCGGCACTCTTTTTGGACACGCTTTTGATAATGATACTCGCAGAATGTTCTGTTATTCAAATTTGAATATCTAATACAGCCAATATAGCTTCGTTACCAATTATAACAAGAGGTTGTTGACGTCACCAACCAAACAATCTCAACGAGAGTTAATCAAATGTCAAAGAGTATTTCCGTTAACGCGAGACATCAGAGTAACTTTCATGCTATCCGCGGACCACAAATCAACTCGCGAAACCTTGATGTGTTCTCTCTTGACTTGTTTCAGGCTAACGTAAAATAACGGTTTCCTTTGGATCACAATAGTAATCGAGTCCTGAATTTTGTTACGATGTTGTTGTTAGTTTCACCAAATATTCCTATCTTAATTTAGATAATCAAATTACGTTCTAAACAAACAATTTTAAAATTGAGCTTACACTTCATGATCGGAATATTCCTGAAATTAATGACTACGAAATATTTTTAAAGTTTGACTATATTTTTATTATGTTTCGCTGACGATTACAATGAGCTACTTGTGTCTTCGTGAAATATTTAGTTATATTACAGAGTATTTCATCGTCAAAACTACGCATGACTTCTTGAAATGTAAATGCCGTCGGGTCACGACTTATACAATAGGATCGTATATATTATCGTTATATAGTTTGGTAGCTGTATATCGAGTACTGAGAGTTGAGAGGCGCGCGGAGCAAATGTCAACAGATCCGCGCAGTAAGTGTTTATTTCCTCAATGGATAGATAGTGGAATTGTGTTACAGATACCTTTCAAATACACTATGCTTATGTAGATTTCAAGCCAATGCTAACACGACGGGTTTAATTTATGGGCGTATTTATTAGACAACTATTTAACACGAGTAGTACAAGTACACAATCAATTGAAAAATAAATCAGTTTTTAATACAACAAACATTTATTACACTTAAACGAATCCGACAGCGAATCAACGCCAAGAAGACCTATTATATTTGTAATAATACTAGATAATAACGTAGAGTTCACACTGCTTAGCGTGGCGTAGTCGGGGCTCAACCCATTAATATAGCGCTATGTATCTAGATCATACTGGTTAAATAAAATACAAAATAATCTAAATATATTGCGAGAGCCATAGCATCATGACACTATCGTATTACACTGTAGTCTGTCACATTCAATTTGCTCACTTTGTCTGTGTATAACATTCGAAACTAAACTTTAGCATGAGGTCGCGGGAACTGCGCTCGTTATACCAACTAAATAACTCACTAGTCGCTTGACTCACTAGTGGCACTCCGCTTAGCTAGGCTAGTTTCGTTTTTAGCTAAGTTAAGGCTTGTTACATATTATTGAGCTTATAAAAATGCGTCTCTTATTGTTACTTATCAATTTTAATTCCAAAATCGCATGATAAATTTATTAATCTATCTATACATCAATACAAGTAATTAAAACTCAAGAGTCTATTTGTAATATTAAAATTGCCGCATTTTAAAAATTTTGTCTGTATGTTTGATCCAGCTAATCTCTGAAACGGCTGAACCGATTTTGACGGGCCTTTCATTTGCGGACAGCTGATGTAATAAGGAGTAACTTTGGCCACTTTTTTCACCTTCGTTTCGGCATAGGTTTACCGAAGCGAAGCGAGGGCGGGTCCACTAGTATAAAATAAACCAAGAATATACCTACACATTATATCATAAAGTAAATAACATAATGTGTATATTTACGCACTGTCTCGTGTGATTTGAACAAATAGATACTACGCAGAGGAGAAGCCACATTGCTGCGGGGAATATTACACTACAGATTAGTTATATCCAGGTATATAGGTTAAACTGCAGTCATACCTTACAGGTTTCAATATACATGTCTTCATTTAAATATTACTCAATAATATTCTATATATTATTATACCGGATACGTCTGCATAAATCAGGCATTCTCTCCACTTTATCTACTCGTATGATGATTAAAAAATAATTTTAGCTTCAAAAACTCGTTTTCTTCCGCCAGCGAATCGTAAAAAAATTTCCAACATACAACAAACGAATGTTCAAAAAACCAGTACACTAATAAAGATCACTAAACACTAATCCTTAAGATGAATCACCGAATAAAAATATAATACTGTTCTTAATAATTACAAGATCCCTTATTTTTACACTTTTAACACGTTTTACTTTTGCTTCAAGCAATACAATGTGCACAAAATTAAAAACAATAGTAACAGTACAGTATGCCACATGAAGTTGCAAAGTAATAACAATTGACAATCGTAAAATCTGAACATAAATTTTACGACAATCTAGACACACCTTAACGAAATGCGGAGGAAGGACACTACTACGATGCTATTATCTTTCGGTCACAACCACAAAATTATTGCGTTTACCCCTACAGCTTTTGAATAGATTTACATACCGTTTTGTGCACTATCATGTGGATGTATATGTAACATCGTCCGCTTGGTAATGTGCGTGATTTAGGAGCCTGCCTGTCTAGGGAATGCTGTGTAATCTGCTAAAGCTGTTTCTATAATACTAATGTTACCGTCTTCAATGATAAGTTTCTTAAATTATGAATTAAACATTAAACTCTATTCTTATTTTATAAACTTACATAGTGGTTTAGCGTTACAGGCACTCTAAGTACTGATTGAAATACTAAGTCACAATACAGAAGTGTTACACTTAATTTAATATTACTAACAAACAGAGTTATTATTACTAACAAACAGAGCATAATCGTCTATTAACTGAAAAGTTTCTTATTATTTGTAATGTTACATATTAAAAGGCTTATAATACCGAAATGAGATGCAGTTTTACTTAAGTAAACAAACGCACCTAATTCACAAAAGCAAAAACACTTACATTAGCAACGTATGAAGACAACAATGCCATATTATTTCGTAATGGGTACAGTAATTTTACTGAACAAAAGGTCCAATCTAACAATGAACGTATTCATCATAATTTAACTGCAATGGGAGCATCTACAACTCCCAATCTCACACAGAAAATTAAACTATAACTAATAAAATATAACATAGGTGTAATCGCAAAATTTGTCGGTTTTAGTTTTAATAAATACTTTGTACATAGTTTGGAATGACTAACGATTCAAATCAAATGGATTTTGCAGTGAAAGTACCTTACAATTTTACATTTTAATGATAGTAAGTGCTGCATTGGCAAATTCACTTTAATTTTAAGTTCATATCATTAACTTATAATTGCATTACAATCATCGTAAAATTTCTAATGTTTGTTTCGTTTTTTCTGTACGCCACTGATAGATATGTTTTAGTGAACTTTAGAAACAGCAACACAACTAAAATTAAAAAGACTTGCGCATTGAATTTCGCCTAACCATTCAGCATTTAGATACTGAATAAATACCAAAATGTAAATTTCACGAAGCTAATACATATGAAAGTATTCGAGGGAATACATATTATTACACTGGCGTTGTTTTTGAAAACATTTAAAACATTCCATAAATCCCCACTCCGACTGGTTTAAGAAGATTAAGTCAATACTGAATAACTTTTAGAAGACTGCAGAACTTTGCAGTACGCTCGAAATCCTTCTGCAAACGAAAATCACGGTTAAGTTGATACGGAATAAAAACAAACGACTGACGGAAAAGGATTGGACGATGCTGTTTATGTAAGCGATTCAACTGTTTAATATTAAAAAGTGTTAGCTACACCAATTTATTGAAATGGTTAAGTACTTTAACTTCCTTGATCAATTTTATAAATACACATAAGAGATAAGTATCAAATACGAAATATTAGATAAACGCTTTCCAATAAAAATTAATAATCATAATTGAATATTAATTCAAAGTTATGTAATAATTACAAATGCTAATTCCCTATCTATGAAACAATCTAATATACCGACCTAAGACATTACAATTGAGAATTCAACAATACAAACGTTTATGAATCTCAATCTTTACACAAAACAGCTATAAATACCATAATTAAATCTCCATAGGCCGTAGAATCAAAGTCGAATTGTATCAGGATTCCAATCTTCAAAACATATCAATTATGAAAAGAATCCGTTGCGGTCGGGTCATTGGCCGTCCAATCTAATCCAATAAAGGCATGATGCCACTAATCAGACGACCTCTGCTAACGGTACGTATATTTAACAGGTTTCCCATTACGATCAGTAGCGGCGGCACCGTGCCCGCAGAGCGTCTCAATTTGGTTATGGTTACAACGATACAATGAGGAGTGAACGGATTAGTGGAATTTGGATTAGTGGCAAATGTAATATTGAAACGTGATATTTAATTAACAGGATCGTTAGTTATAAGACTGTTACAAAATGAAGAAAAGGTTAAAGTCCTGGAGGGCATCCACTTATTACACTTTGTCAAACCTGATCTATTGAGCAAATAATATAAAGAAAAGATACATATTTATTCAAATGTTTTGTTTGCGTACGAGATATAATCTACAAAGCGCACGAAAAATATTCAAAAGTCAAAGTAACTGAACAATACTAAAATTGCCTAGGGAAAAAATAACAAGAGGAAAATGTGTACTAAGTAATTTGACATTCATGAAGTTAAGAATGAATGTGCCGGTTTCGGTATGCCTCAAGGCACTCTGCTGGGACCACCCGAATATCTCCGGTTATACCTGCTAATATTAAAAGACCTGTAAGCCGTTGTTACAAATATTATTTTAGCTTGGCAAAAAATTAACTCAAAAAATTATAGCTGCAAATACCAAATGAATGACAATACTTCTTAACTTGTCTCTCTCAATGGTCTCATATTAATTGAGATACTAATTATTCTAAAGTGATACCATATTCTACATTACTTTCCACTAATGCTAACTTACTCGTACATACGGAAAAAATAGCTAATTTGTAAAAATTAAGAAAATCAAACATTAGCTTCATAATTTACAAATGCCAAAAATGATACCATCCGATAGTAATACAAAAATATTACGGTGTGAAATATTAAGGCCACAAAAACTTTAACCGGAACGATGTATGAATAATCTCGTACTACAAATGAAGTCATTTGCGAGGTTTAAAATTATTTCATTCTTTCACGCTAAGATGTGGCCCTAATCGTTTTATTAATGCATGCAATTGTCTGTCTTACGGTACATTTAGTCGATATTAACTAACTTTTAATTCATGTGTTCATAAACGTAATGATATTTAAACATAACTTGCTACTGGCATTCCATATGAGCAATGATAATAGTAATTTTGGCATCTATCTATTTAGAAGATAAAAAAAACTAAATATAGGCATAAAATTATTGAAGAAATTGCTCTTACTATGTGTATGTGTAATGTTTTTATTTGTATCAGAAAAAGTTTATCGTGAATACAATATCATTGATAAAGTCTAAAATGAAATGGTTCAGTATCAGAGTAATGTAAAATTGACGTGAAAGTTTTAAGCATACAAAAAGAAACAAATATCTCAAAAGTAATGGAAGAAATATTGCCCTTGAAATAATGTCCGAAAACAAGGCTACAAAACAAGTGAATAATATGAAGTTTGACTACTCTCAAAACAAGTATACACACGAGTACATATACCGAGGCTAAATTCCAGTCCTCTGGATAACTAGATTCAAGTAACGCTTGTGTAAGTGTACTTTACTTTTAGTGCTGCTATATCGCATTACCGTCTGAAGGCATCCACTTGATTCTTGGTTTAAAATTCCTGAACTAGTTTATAAGAAAATGGAGTATTAAGAAGGCTATGTAGTTCTTACCTTGAAAATAAATATCAATGTAGCTTTAGCCTTTCACGTGAACATACATTTCCAACTAAAGTTTCAAAAGAGAAAACTTTCTTTTCCTCAGAGAAAACAATCATCTGGCTAGTTTTAAAACTAAAACAGTTCTTAAGTTTCTTCTTATAACACCTCAAAATATTAAACTGCTTTGAAAAATTTCATAACAATTCTTCGGTCAAGGTTTTAACAGTACTTGACTGATGTACGTTTTTGGAACTTGTTTGCCTTGAACCATAACGGTTAATTAATGACGAAATAAAACAAAATTTTGTAAATCCTTTTGTAAAATCTTCAACACACATAATATTATTGTACCATTGCCACGATTGCCAAAGCAATCAGGTTTGTCACGGTATCTTCAAATCTCGTAAAATTCCGCTGATGTATTCGATACTGTCTCTCACATCACATAGACACGTAACTAGCCATGATTCTATGAATGGTTAACGTAATGGGTCCAACGGGCAATTCGTAAGCGGTCAATGCCAACGACCTTGCAAACATTGCCTTTGGCGCCGAATCAGTTACGTCAATATCTTGATAAGCAAATGTTACCAATTATGTTGCGAGTGTCGCGTCATATTCAGCTATCGAATTGTTGTTTACAGCAAACGTATTAGAGTCATAGAGTCGATTTGCTTACTTATCTTTTGTTTCTTAATTTGTATTTATGCCTCATCTGTTTATTAAAATGAACGTTAGTGAATAGTGGGAGTTGATAAATATTGTACCTGGTAGTTTTATATTAAAATTTTATCTCTAACTCTGGACTTGTCTTTGTTTTCTTTTTTTAATACTCCATTTGTGTGATATTTTTACGTTCCGTACAATTAATTAATGTTTATTTCTATCAATAGTTGCTTAGTTTATCCAGTTCTAGAGTTTAACAGTTTGTGCCATTACTACTGATCGATTGACTTCTTAACTATTCCATCTGTTGAAGTAATTTTCACACATAATACGATTGTCGATACGATCTTTCGTAGTTGTGAAAGGAACCGATCATGTTACGTTCAGTGAAGCACGCTAATCAGAAGTTTCTTTGTCAAGTAGGTATTTCCCAGAACACACTTTACACTTTTCGATATACCCGCAAGCTCTTAATGTGATAGGAATCTCTTTACCCACCACACGTTCTTTTAAGCTATCTTCCGCTAATATCTTCAACACGGCATGTGTCGATTTTAAGCTTTAGGTTTTAAATGCAACAAAGGATTTTCGTAATGTATATCCGTACTTTTATCTCCCGAGAAGAAACGAGAAAACGAAACTTGCTCGAATTTCTAACATTTTGTATTTAAGATAGAAAATCTAAGTACTAAATCTGTGATTTAATGGTGCAAAAGTAGGGAATAGAAATTGTAAAGGTATTTTATTTAGTTACCAATTTAGCGTTAAAGTATTTCTATAAAAAAATGCAGATGAAATTTTTTAGTGCTTACAGTGATTTTACTTACGTAATTTGTGCGGTACTTTAATGCAAATAATATGCGAATTTTACGCATTTCCTTGAGTACACCAAAAGGATAATGACCAAGCGGTTGTTCATTAGTTGCAAATGCACGAGTATCTCTTGTCTATCGAACAAGATATTTCGCGTCACAATATGTTAAATCTAAAAGTTACGTCACGTACCTGTTAATACATGTTTTGGGCCGTAGTCAAGCCGTCCAATCGGATTACACCCAACAACACTACCCATTGGCTCGTCAAACACAATATGAATCGGCTTTGAAAGGCTATCTTTAAACACTCAGACTAGATTGCTGTATTCATCTCGGCACAAACATTTATCTGGGTTCGGGTCAATAGAAATTCGGGCCAGAGGCGAATTTTGATTTTCCACCTAAGAGATCACAAAAGCATGGGCATATGAATTGCTTTTAGTTTGTCGAAATCTACTGCTTTGAAGTTTTTTTATGGAAATACGTTGGTAGCAAGTTGGTGCAATACATTATGGTCTTTAATATGGTATCATGAAAATATTTTTTACTATAAGAAAGTTTCGAAAGTGTTATACTTCATTTGCTTATTTAAACACAATCTCCCCGCCCCCCTCTGACAAGTTAAATCAGAGAAGATTCGGGTTAACCTCTTCCCCTGAAATCTTCCCCTAATATTATGGACGCATCCTATATTATCTGGATGAACCTGGAGGTGACAAGCTCAATAGGTAATTTAAAACAAGAAACACTTGATATCAGAACATCAATAAAAGTAAAAGATGCTTTAGATTGAAGATGAAAAGAATCCTTGAAATCCAAAGATACACCCAAAGATACAAGTATAAAACTCGTAAGTAGATTTATTTCCTCAACAAAATCACTCGCTACTCGTAATCGATAATCTAATACATAACTCCATTATTCATAGGCGGATGGAAAGGTCAACGAAATTGACACAATATTTTCGATACACGACTGTGAATAAAGTTCATGACACACGTGTATAAACCTAGCCGTGATTCTCTCGGGATATTGTAAGCGATCCTAAGCTAACAGTTTATTTGTAGGACTGCCATATCCACTTTCACTGCGGACGTGTTGGTTTAGTTGCTTTTTTATTTAAGGTTTGAACGTTATATTTGTAATGGGACTTCTTTAGTTGGATATAAAAATATTGATATTACTTTTTCTGACTAAAGGTTATCTCCAACTTTTTCCCTTTTTCTATGTAATAGGTTTTCTTCTTCCTTCTGGAGTTTTAGTATCTAAACATGAATAAGTTTCATAGTATCTTAATACTCTTTATGGACTCTTTGTCTTTAATTTTTGGGAATTCACCTAAAATTAAGCGTAACTGGAGCTGAAGTAAACTGTACGTAAGTGTTCTAAGACCAGCACTTCCGTGCCATGAATACATTCCAGGAAATAAACCAAGTGGTTAAAAATATTGTGTGACTCAGACTGATGAATCATGGGTATTATAATATTCAACGGTCACGACCCTATTCTAAGCAATCGGTATAAATCCCTGAAAGAATAACACTGCACTTATAGTTTTTTACCATGACATTTACTGCAAAAATTCACAGCAGACTCGTGTTTAAGGCACTAAGTGCATATCATAAAACCAAGTTTTTTTCTCAATGCGATAACCACAAAAAACTGCGCGGATTTTCATGTGGTTTTTACTTCACATATACGGAATGATTCTTTAAAACCTTTAAGTTTATTTTTGACAAAGATGATGTAATTCATACAAGGCCTGATAAGAAGAACTAACATTTTTTTACGAATGCGATTGTTGTTTGTGAAGATAAATATCCGGTTCCTCTTAAAATTAGTTGATAACCACATAACAATATAATAATAAGTGAAGTGTTCGCCTTTCGGTATCATCTAACAATAATGCAGTCATATTCAAGTTTAAGATTTGGCACAAAAGTTAAATTATATGCAAAATTGTGTTATAAATACATAATTATTAATTAAAGGAATCGACATTCACACAATCTCAGTTTTCTTTGTAATAGTGATGTCCTACATGTTCCCTAGATGGCGGTAAGATCGCGGTCCCTAGATGGCGGTTCCTTTAGTAACGGAATAGATGATGTTGTAACATAACAAGACCAAAATCCAGATACTAGCAATCCTAATTCAGACAGTGAGTTATGGTCGAATTTTGACCACAGAGTCTTTTTATTACATTTTATTTAACATCGAACGACGCGCAGTTCCGTAATTTGAAGCTGATTAACTATAACTCGTTTAACAGTAATGCCAATCTAGCTATGATAGTCAATTTTCAAATCGTAAACTTCCGACGAAATTACTACTTAACTTCGTCTTCGGCCGAAAAACTATAATTTGTGAGCAACAAACGGTAAACATTGACGCGCCTTTCTCAGTCATTACAGTTTGTTATGAAATAAAAATACATCGCACTCAATGCTTGTGAAAACTTTAACTTAACCATCACATCGAAGGCATGTGGTTCGTGTATAAATTCTTAAGTTTTTTTATTTAACAACGTTAATTAGGAACTTGTTTTGTTATCTTATTGTATAAAATCACAGCGTACGTGTGTTTGTCTCCAGTTGAAGGCAGTAGATGGTGTTGATTACGAGATACTTCAAGGGATCAACTAAACTGTTACAAATATTGAAACGCCTTCACAGCAAAAGTTGTCATAGCAAAATCTGTCCAAAATGATGAGAATTTATTAAATCGAATACAAAAATTAAAGGTTTAGAGTACTTTATGTGGAAAATTGAGAAATGAACCAAAATATAAGGGAGAAATATGTTGCAAAACAAGTCCCGGACTTCTAGTAAACTAATAAAACATAATGACAGCGCATAATAACCATGCTGGACGAGTATGTAAACGGGAACTTTTTAAATTTTCTGAGCATGCATAATAAAACATGTCGGTTGCATGGCAACTAGTACAAAGTTTCTTTTATATTTTGCACAAAGCCTTCTTTTGCGGTGTCAATACAATATTGTGCTCGCACATAATGGCAGGGAAATGTATGGTCCAAATGAATATTATAAAGCGTGTAGCATGTAGTAATTCTTTTGACGTTGAGTGTACGGTGTTAAAACTGGATAAAATTTCATTATAACAGGCTTTGTGAATATTTTAAGACAATCATATTGAAAATATAAACCACACGCGAAGCTCTATCATTAAGGTTTCTGTCACCGCATAAAACATCCTTTTATAATTGGTGAGGTGCATATATCTTGTCAATTTAATCGTATCAAATCTAAAAATTGTACGTGTCTGCATTATTCTTAGAAATGTACCGAAACTTGAACACTTTTACGTATGAAAATGCAAATAATTTAAAAGAACACTCATAGCTTCTCTCTTCTATGTATCTTTAGCATCCATCTAATTGACAGCTACTAAAACTGTCTGCACCTCTAGACATTTGCACCAAACGTAACACAACTCAAGAACAATACACTACGAATGGTCAAGCACTCTAACGGTACGAGCCGTACGACCGAGTGCCGCGGTCAAAGCTGTACGGATTCTACATATTCTGTCGGTGCCATAACGGTGCACACGTTTTTGTTATTGCTTGTATGTTCAACGCACAAATAATGCGGCTAACCGACGTTTACGATTCATACTTATCGATAAAAACCATCGATGATCACCCAACCCATACTAAGGTAAGCACAAATAAAAATATATACATCAAGTATCGATAAGCCAATTTCCACTCTTACAATATCTTGCAAATGTCTAATTGATGCGAACCATTTTAATATTATTTTATTAATAACGAATATTGTCTAAATAATACCTGAATAGTCTTCAATAAATTAAGAAATGTAACAGAATATTAAAATGATATTTGACCAAAATCTAAATCTTTTTGTAATAATGAAGTCATAAATGAGGAAAGATAAGATAAAGAAATTAAAGGTAAGGAAGTTCAAGGTAGAGGTTACGATAACGTAACTTAAAACGACGAAAACTTTACAAACGATAACACATACAAACAAAACATTCCGTTCCGTATACTGAACGGTGACGAAGCCTCCGCAATTGTAAATTTGAAACTCACCTTCGCTTTTACAGTTAAACATAAAATAATATGTGAAAGCTAATATACCAGTATACCTCACATACCCCGAGGTAGCAGTAACGGCGCAATACAACCGTTTTTGTTGCTATGCATTCAGCTGCTCGTTCCGCAATTCGCCAGAATTGATGGCCTTACGTTATAAAACTATATAGCAGATCTTACTGAACCATCTTACAAACCTAATCCTGTTTTATAAATGTATGAACATTTAAAATTCATTTTATTTGAGACTAAACCGTTAGTTGCTGGAATGTTTTCTATTATAACTGGTAAGAATTTTGTTATTCCGTATGCAGGGGATTGAAGCTACTATAAGAATGTGCAAGCAGAACTACAAAACGGAAAAACATATTAACGTGAACGTCTTGTTTTAATCTTTGTGTGATTTACGAGCAGAGTTATTATCAGCTCAAATGTTTTTGCTGGTCGTAAAACAATGGTTAAACTAAACATTAATAAAAAAACAAGCTACTGAACAAAATAGGTCAAACATCCGTAACTATGAAATATCTAAAATTGGAGAAATTTTGTTTAAAATAATTATAAAGACGTTTAGATAAAATGCAACTAATGCAAGCTTTACTTGTTATTCATAGTATTTACAAATAAAATCCCTTATTTTCCTTGGCTTTGTTCATTTTAAGCGGCACAATTTTTTCCAATTGCCAAAACGAAATTCAACGAAGAGTAATTCTCGTTGTCACACAATCAGAGGAAAGAGAATCGGGGGCACTCGGGTGTCCATTTATCAATTGAAGACACCAGTTGAATATCAAAATGGTAGTTACAATCGTTAACAGGACGAAACATGAACGGAAATACTGAGTATTATATAGAAGGTGAATAACTGCACGTACAGAGATCAAAAGAAATGTACTTAGTAACTTTTAATATGTACCTATTGTTTGCAATGAAAATCGGTAGTCTGTCAACAATAACAATAAAATAAAATAACGTACAGTAATCTTTCAAGAAACAATATTAATACAAATCTGTAAGAGACATAAAAAAATATTTTCTTTTGCTTTCTGTTAGGCCAACCGATGTGATCTGGGATAAAACATGTCTATGTTCTGGAACACATCAATGGGAAACCGAAGTTGAAAGAGCCGGGGGTAGGTCTCAACCTGTTATCGAAAAGTTCACATCGTCAATAATACTCCCGGCATTTTCAGCCCCGCTTTCCACTACTGTCAGTAAAAACTACGGTTGGGAAAATTACGGACGTCTGCGCTAGGCCCATGGCATTCATAATCTGAATTCCAGAACAGGAACTTTGATCCGAAACCCGGACACGTGCGGCCAATTTTAGTTGTATGAAAAAAAATACCACAAAAACAAATCAAACACGTTGACATTATTGTATACAGTACAACGAAAATAAATGACGACGCTATTGATATAACAATGAATGAAATACGTCACTATGAATGAATCGAAGTCATTATTGTCAAACAGCATTCGACAACACGTGGGAGGACAATAGAGATGACGTGCCGTTGAAGAAATAACGAAAGACAATAACGGTCTGACCAGAAGCGGAAAAACAATTATTATAGAAACGTGACCCATGAACTTCCTCGCCAAACCAATCGAAATGAAAGTTGAGATGATTGACTGACAGATAACTCAAAATGATGATACAGAAGGTTTCGTATTGATCTCACTTGAAGTACAATAGATTTATGCTGAATGGTTTCTCCTTTATTTCGATTAAAGAGCTGTCATCGCTATTTCAATGAACGCTATTGTCATTCAATAATTGAATAAGTCTTTCTTAATGTTAAGTATTACAAATTGTTTAGTGAATTAGATACGTGTAAAATTTTACATCACCATCAAAAAAATAATATTATGTCGTAACAACTCCATTGATTTGGGGCCAAAATTTATGTAGGGATCATAGCAATTGTTAACTTCTTGGGAGTCGTCGCATCGTTTCATATCGGCAATGTAAAACCGCCCATTAACCCATAAAGTTGATAAAGTAATGATATACTTTAACTTTTCGCATAAAATGCGGCAACCGAAACAAATTATAGCAAGCCTGCTTCCGAAAAGTTTAAATCAAGTTTATGTAAGGCTTTTTCAATCTAAATTTTGTATAACATTTCACATCAATATTAGGGACTAAAATTACATTAATAATTGCACGTTTTGAATAAATAAGTATTATTAATAATGTACTGAAATAAGAAGTAAAAACAATTTTCCCTTATTTTGAAAAGCTTCGTAACGATTTCTGAGGAGCATTCTAACCAATATCCATAACTCTCGAATATAAACCAGTAGGTAACATTAAGGGAAAACTGCGTGAAATTACGTTCTCAAAGCCGTCTTGAATTGCAGAGGCATATCCCCTAAACGATCTGAGACAGCTTATCGACACAACGGGCCTGTAATAGTCTTGAGAGTCAATATTTCAAGGAACGCACCAGACACTAACGTCTCAGTAATTGGTCCCTAAACACTGCAGTATGGTTCTGAAGCGACGATGTTCGGAACGGTGACATTTCGGTTGACTTATGATGTTCGGTTTCGTAATATGGCTTGCGTAGATGGCGAAAGGAGAATACTACTATAACATGTAATTTATCCTTAACTTAGTTATAAGACCATGGTCGTGCAAAGGAAAATTTATGAAGTCTTCAGCTCGTTTAGACTAAATTAGGATCACTTTCGTTTCGCCACACCATCTGCTTTAAATATTTCTTGTGAAATATTAGTTTACTTTAGTATAGTTTACTCTTCGTCTACATAGTTTTAATGTATGTAAATGTTGAAATAGTATTCAAAATAACCACATTTTCTATTCTGATTTTAGCTCCCAATTTTTTTTGTCTATTTCGTTGGTATTTCTTTTCTTCAGCTCCATCCCTTATAACAATGTAGAATGATGTATACTCGCAAACATTACGCCTGAGACAAAGTTGTCCTCAGCTGTAAAGCGTCCATTAGTCGTTTTAGCAACGAAACGCAATCTTTCACACGGGATTACAATTTTTTGTACTTTGTACTGGGCGTGGCAAACAAATTCACTTAATGGACGGTTGAGATTATAATGATTACGAAAAGCAATTTTAACATCTATTTATACTTCTGACAGCTTGTTCAACAGAGTAGCCAACTCTTTCTCTAATTTGCTATCATATAGAGCTGTTCTCATACAAATGATTTCTGCAATGTGAGCACAGCAATATCTATCTTTGACTGTTTCCGCGTTCTATGAAATAGCATCGTTACCAACATACGAGTATTTTGGTTTCAACATCTAAACACAACGCTTTAATCTCCAACTACCTACTATGATATAATACTCTTGTCAAGAGCAGTTACCACAATCCGACTGACTTCGTAGTACAACACTTGTCATGAGTGGAATTTTGCGGTAAGCCTTTTGAGAGCACGCGAAAATACAATCTACAACGCTGTCATGTGATTAACTTTTTCTCACTGCGATTTAAGGATTGTATTTGCAGTGTAAAACTTCTATTTTAGTTACTTTATTGGGAATGTGATTTGTCAACTAAGAAAATAAACAACTAATGTGTTTACTTAGAAACAATCATGACTTTTGTCTACTTAACTATCACCACTTCTTTAACCAAATTCATAGTCCTCTCTACCCTGTTAGTTGGAATTTACCTGTACAATATCCGTTCCCCAAACAGGTTCGATAATGCAACGATTATCTGATGTACCTACACAATAAAGTGTACATTGTATTGTTCAGTGTACACTCAATTACTGCTACTTCAGTTCAGATTCACGATACAGCCTTAATATAAAGCGTACAAGCTTTAATAGCAGAATCGCGAGCAACATTCTCCGTAATATGAAACCGTCCTTACCCTTGCTCTGTACACGCCAGAGTGTCTGTTTGCTAAATAATGGCGTTGTTTATGGAGACGTAATATTTTTTGTTCCGGCACAAACTTATTAAAGCCCTTTAAGCGA
This sequence comes from Lerema accius, assembly GCA_001278395.1. Lineage (NCBI taxonomy): Eukaryota > Metazoa > Arthropoda > Insecta > Lepidoptera > Hesperiidae > Lerema > Lerema accius. The sequence goes on along the minus strand of LGAG01000352.1, from coordinate 339,013 downwards.
GCATCCTCATTTTATGCCGGCTCGACGCCTGAAAAACCTTATATGTATATTCATACGTTCTACGTAGTATGTTCTATGAATTCCTGGTACCAGAATTTGCTTTGCTCACTCAATTTAATCTTATCTTTGAAAAAGCTTTGTTGTATCAATTGATTTAATATCAAACATCACATAATTATTCACAAAACTCACATTATTTGCGTTGTATGCTATTAAATTGGTACACGGGTTACTTGCTGTAAATACCTCGTAATGGCTACTTGCGAATTCTAGAGAAGTTTCGTTTATTTTATTTTTTTAAATATATAATTATATATCCTAATATGGAAGCTGAAATTAATAAGAATATATTTTGAGGGTAAATGACCGGGGAAGTTAATGTATAATCTGTAACTCACGTTTGTCTCTGAAATTCCAATATACTCGAAAAATATCTGAATACCTGAAAAAGAAAAAACTTTTGTTATTAACTTGAACCTTGCATTTTGTGCCTACAACATAATTATACGTATATTTTCCACATCTTTTGAAATGGGCAAAAACTGAAAAGATTTCAGCTAATAGTTCGAAAGCTAAACCGTAACATTTGAATAATAGAAAGTCTCTTAGGCTAGACTAAGTAGTCCAACTAAATACATAACTAATTGAAAAACATTATTGTGTCTAGCTAAAAATCTTTAAGTTTTCCGAACTTTTAAATCTATTACATAAACACGACTTAGACCATTTAAAAAAGTGATAATATATTGACATAAAATCTATTCGACATAAGTTGCATCACATCACTTTATCACATCACATAATATATTGTCTGACAAAGCAAAGCCCATACCAGTGGATGTAGGAACATGAAACGTTATACAAGTATCACTTAACTAGCATACAAGGCAACCTTCAGAAACAAATTAAAAAATATGTACCCTAAAATTATACATTAGGTAAAAGAAAGTGTAATTTTGTGTGTACTTACACATTCAGTCCAATTAAAAATAGAGGTCGAAAAAAAAAGAAAACATATTTTTCATAATTTTCATCCCGAAATTTTGTAACCACCCCTTGCTGTATCTCAAAATTATTAGTAAAGCGAACCCTTTATTCTCCACAATCGCAGTTAACCCGAATCTCTGATATTTCGACTAAATTACCCCCAATAACCCCACAAACAACGCATTAAATCGACAACATTGTTTCACACGACCGTTGTATCGGTATAATGAACTCTTCAAACTACAGAATGCCATGCAAATTGCTGTTGTAACGAAATTTTTATCGCGACAGGTTCGAAACGCCATCTGAGCATTAATAGTAATACACGATGGAGATTTGAAATGCCATAAATCAGTTAAGTTTTAATTGAAAAAACATCACGAAAGGTTTTTAGAATCTACAATGTAGTTAGATAGTTACGAGTAGTCTAAACTGTAGATTTACGTCACATAAGAAATACTTTATTTTGGTTATGAATTTGATGAAGAATTCTGAATAGACAACTCGAGAATAAATAACAATATACGATGCCAAATACTTCACATAAAAAATACGTTAATATCATCATAATCGTATCATTTTTTTTAATCTACGCAGAAAAAATTGTTTATTATGATATCGAGAAGAACCCATGGCTTTATGTAAGGGAGTTTTCAACTGGTTACACAAGAGTACACAGCCATCCCATATAGGGTGAATAGCTCGGGTTTTAGCTGGTAAAGATCTCACATAACACGGATCCTTCCCACAAATCGTATCTTTATTCATTCCTTTATTCATCTCTTTATTCATTTCCATTTTCCTTCTTATTAGAGGTGAATAAAATAAATTCTTATTCGAATTGCCCGCCAATATATATGACTGTCTGCGTATTTCGTTTGGTACTATTGGAAAGAGTTGGAAAGTTTATATCTTAAAAGGTATTTTGTAGCTTTTTATTAAAATAATTTTGATCAATTTTACAAGCTAAATAATTAACACTTCTTAACTATTTTAATAAACATTTTTTTCATGTATTTAAAAGGGACTGATTATGTTCTGTGCCACAATTGGAACTAGTATAAAGTGATGTTGTCGAGATACTACAAAGAAACAGCCAAATTATGAAATTAAAACAATGTCATACTAAAAGTTGTCCAACAATTACAGTCATTGAAATGATCACTCAACGCGTCAAAAACGTCATACATCTCACAGTAAGAACACAACAGCACATGATGCAGACCATAATGACATTAACCGCAATGCCAATAATGTTTATATTAGCGTAAAACTCGAATGATAGAGGACGCAATTCGAATTTCGACAAATACCAATTTTACCATCGGCAATTACGTTCAGCCCAATTTGTTGATACAAAGCACTTGTTTCACTTAACGCCATTAAGTAATAAAAGCGACAATGATTATGCATCAATTTTATGATAATACATCAACACAAGCTAACAAAATGTAAAATTCCATAAGGTGATTTAATTTTCTATTACTATTGCAGTCCTTTATTCCTATAGTCATCAGTAAACCTTAATTCAAGAAATTATAGATAGTTGTTGCACTTCATGTTCTAACTTGAGAGTCAGAACTGGCATTCTTTTTTCACTTTAATTAGTGGCAGGCATTAATGATGTGGGTAACAATCCACTTATTAAACATAATGACAAGGATATTAGGCAATGGACATGCAGGTCCGCTCAAGTCAGTATGCAAAATACGTTTTTCAAAGACCTACTGAGGACTTTCAACCGCTGTTTTATCTAATCAGATTTATCACGTATTGAAAAACACCAACAGGACAAAAAAAATCTGAGCTTTTTCTTAAGCTGACGCTAACGAATTACCATTGCGTAGTTTGTGTGTCGTTTATCAACTATCGGTAGTATCGTTGCTAGCAATGGATACGACACTCGACTAGTTAATCGGCCCTGCGCTTGATTACAATTAGGTTGGCACAGTGTTTGGGAACGTCGAGAGATGTTTGCAAAATATCCACTGTCGTACAGCCACCAACGATCGTTCGTTCGCTTCCCACAATAGTTCTCAAGGCATTGTTTGTTCGCTCTATACCGATTTGGTGACTTCACACGATAAACTGTTTATTCTGATATTGTTATGATTTTATTTTATCAGCCCTCAAATTAACACTGAACTGGTTATCTTTCTTACTTCTGTACCACTGACGTTAATTTGACAAATTCAGTATCAATGGAAGTGTCTTATTTGTCCTCTGATGAAATACTATGTGACGTTACATTTAATTCAATATGATTCCCTGTAGAAAGTATAATATCATCACAAACTGTCCAATGAACTGAATTAAACATAGAGACACATTTCAATTATAAATACACTGTTACCTATTTTCATGCTTTTAAGAACGTGTTTCCTCATCAATTCAATTTCAGATTTTGAACTTATATTACACACTTGTTAAGTTTTATCACCATTTACCATTACTTGGAATTGTCATCAACCTCGTTAAATTTACATCAAATTTAAATTTTAATACAAAAGTACTTAGGTTGCTTTTAATTAATACCATTTTCAATATCTGCAAATCAATCAAATCCGCTTCATATCACGACGCGATACGTACGATAGGAAAGATTTATGTGTACGACAAATAACCACCGTTCATAAATCAACCGAGAACAACAACCCGATCGTGTTTGTTACGAGAATTATCAATTTGCATAATAATAATGTGATTAAAAACATTATATGTATCCTAACACACACAATATTTTATTGTGGTACATCAACGAATTCGATTATGTTTCATTAAATTGAGAAAATTTCAAATTACTATTCACTATTGTTTTTATTATTGATGAGAATGATGATATCATTCAAATAATAGCCGCTGATTCATTTGTCTAAAAACCGAATTAATTTTAAACTATGAGCGCTAGTCATGATTTATTTGTTTGCATCGATGTTTCCAGTCATAGACATGATGCAAAATCAAATGACACACAATAAGAGAATTTTGTAAATAGACATAGCACGCAGCCGTCTGAACTAAGGCACCATTCATTAACAGTTGACGTTGATATCTTCTATCAAGGATCAAAAGTGATGCCTGACATAATAAGTTATGGTAAATCAGGTCCTTTAGTTAATCTAAAAGTCAATATCAGTCGTCAACAATCAACAAACCTTTGCCAAAACAATGACCTCTCGTAAGAGAACACGCGTTAGTATGTCAAGCAAACTTCAAGGTAACATGAAGACATTGCTTTAATCAATGATCCGATAATACAATCCCATACTGATCAGTGTTGTGGTCTCGATGAATCACTGTGCGCTCATGCAATGATACCTTTATAATTACCTACGCGATTATAATCGAACACGTTTAATGCCTTGTAGAGCATTTAATTACATCATCATCGTGATTGAAAGTATAAGTGTTATTGGATTTAATTGAGTTCTTAACGGGTTTCAAATACTTTTGCACATGAAATTTATGCCTTTGTTATGGATTCCACCCTGTCCGGGATTTCACGGATATTTCCTAGTTCAGGCAGCGGCAACGTCCAGGAAAAATGTGATGATTTTTATTAAGAGATCAGAATTTACTAACAAACCCTAGGATAATTATGTTTTCTTTTCCGACTTTTTTATAACTAGGGAAAATCTATACTGTGTATCCAATATTTGAGCAATTCCGGTCATGACAGACCTATGCTTGACTACAATTGTATCGTACGATAAAGCAGATTACCTTTGGATCAACTTAGAGTAGGATTTTATTTGTCATGATTATTATGAGTAGAGAGATATTTAAACGGAAACCCAACAATCGCCGTACGCATAATAAGTGACAAATTAAAAGTTGAACTTGGGAACATAACCAACTCATAATAGAAATAAATAAATTATCTATTTTAACGTAAAACTACTTCACACTTACGAGGTTACAACTTAACCCTCAGCAGTAACAATATCAATATGATATCTTTGATAAGGACTGGACATTACAGATAAGATTAAATAACAATCAAGTACACCGCTTCCTTTCAGAAGGTAACGTTCCATTACGTCATTAATTCGGACTTCCATCCAATTCTTTCGTCTATTTTTACAATACAATACAGCACAAATGCTTTATTATTGTGTACACAATGTACACAGGATAACAATATTAAAAGATTATCACGAGGCGGCTTTATCGCTATAGAAACTTTCTAGCTTAAAACCTTCCGGTAAAGAACATAGATTTTTTTAAACAATCGAATATTAGGGTGCATACATATTATTTTTTACAATGAAAAAAAATGAAAAAATATTGGGACATTGCAAGTTTCCAATGGTGATTTAAGCATAATTTAATAAGTAAAATTACTTCCTACACTCTGACTAATAGACCTAATGAGAAGGAATATACAACGAATCCTACAATCTAATTCCTAACAATAAGTCATGGTCTAATTTCAACCACGGAGTGACTCCTCATTTCATTTCAACGTTGTTGCTATCAGCAAGGCAAGTAGCGATAATTTGTAAATATTTCGTCAATATCAAAATCTGAAAATTCCACCGTTTATTCACATCACATTGAATCACATTGAAATGGCCCATTCCGCTGATAACGCCGTCATTGTTGTTTTGTTGCTTTTCGCGTGCGATAGCCGGCTTAGTGGCCAGGCTTACGGAATTTCGCCAGACTAATTGGCATATTATTATAATAACATGTATTTTTTATAACAGATACGTACAGGTATGTACAGGTAACAATAATTATAACTACTCGTATCTTTTTTTTTATTCACATGTGCATAAACCAAACGTAAACTTAATAACCAAAATTTTGTTTGTTGACTTATTATTTATTTTAAAAATTTCACATAACGGAAATTAAAATTTTGGAAATTACGTATACCTATTCTGCATACAATTTTGGAATCTTTCAGATTTTTGTGATTTCTTGTGTTAGGTGAATATATTTTTAATTGTTTTGTTATATCGTTATAAAATTGGTTAGATAAAGATACAGAAAAAATCTAAGGAGTAACTTTCCCGTGTCCAAGTTTATTCCGCCAAATTTATGGAGTTCCCAGCCATACAGCGCTGCCAAAGTAAACATTTACAACCTATTTCGAAATAGCTATTTTTAATTTTATTTTCTTTCATGTAACTGGCAAGTACGTGACCACTTCAAGTCCTAACATATCAATATATTTTTAATTTTATCCGAGACATGTTATTTTTATTTAAAATAATGGTTTAGAGACATCATTTTATATGGCGTAACGGACATTTTTTTCAAGCTACAAAAATAAGGGTTATTCCCGTTATCATTCGAAAGAACGAAAAAGTCTATAATAATTTTAATAAAGAACTGTATTCAAAACTAAATTTGACCAAAATTCCCCGTAAATATAATAAACATAAATATATTTATTTTTACAACTCATATCATTACGATATTATGACGAATAGTTGATATCATAGATAAAAGTAAAAGCGATAAATCTTAAAATATCATACTAAATTATTTGCTTGATAAGAGAATACTGATATTATAAAATTAAATACCTACGATCATATTAGCCGTGCAATGGTATTTCAGATAACGATATTTGGACCTTAATAATCATAAACAGTTATCACACTTTCACACTTATGCCATAAATAACCAAACAAACATTATAGTGATAGTTTGAGATATGGTAAAGTAAAAGTTTACTTGGAGAAGACGTGCTATTGACATCGATTCATGATATTTCATTACTTAACTGTAGTTCATAACTTTGCTTGCGTTTCATACTTTTTAGAGTTTTATTATTCAGGTATATAGTTTTATTATTATAGATTTTAATCGCTTTTACCAATAAAACCTGAAAATAAGCATACGGTGCTACTTTATTAGTGTAAGCTTATTACAAAACAAGTCCGTTGAACTACGAAACATCTTGGAAACAATGTTCATTACTTTAACATGTTTCATCGTTAACAACACCATATGGTATTGTGATAAAGTAGTAAACTGCAATCTATGACGTCATCGAGCGTACAGCTTGCATACCATTCGACTATAATTAAAATCTATACTAATATTATAAAGCTGAAGAGTTTGTTTGTTTGTTTGAACGCCCTAATCTCAGGAACTACTGGACCGATTTTAAAAATTATTTCAGTGTAAGATAGTCCATTTATCGAGGAAACCTATAGGCTAATAACATCACGCTATGATGAATAGGAGAGGAGCAGCAAAAAAAACATATTCCAGACACGGGAAAATTACGCGGGCGGAGCCGCCGGCGACTTCTAGTTGGTTATAATAGCACTTATGGAGTCATTAACCTAGTAGGAATAGAA
>LGAG01000352.1:320638-331647 GCA_001278395.1 Lerema accius | reverse complement strand
ATAAAATAAGCATCCCTCTTAACCACCTTTACTTTAAGATAAAGCACACAACTCCAAAAGTTATACCAATATTTTACTGATGTAACTGTTATTGAAAACGATCAATAGCCAGCCGACATAACCTCTGAACGATCGCTCATTCAAAACGAAACGTTTTATCAGCAACAGAGAGGTGTACCGACCTTTTGAAGCAATTACGTCTAATCCCTCAGTCAATATTATCGTATTGATTCGTACGACAGAAAGAGCTGAATAAAATTCGTCTACCTAACTTTATTTGGACCTTTTAGTCCATTCCAGGGCTTACTAAAACGAGTACCAAAGCCATCTTTAAAAGGTACCAACGAGGTTTGATTGTATTTGTGCGAATTGCCATGTACTTACGCACTTTTTAACGCACACAGACTTGTATTGATAAATAGGATACAGTAAAAACCTTGGTGTGAGTTAAAATAGACCACTCGATACTTAAAGAATGGAACTAAAAGACCAATTAACAACTTCTTTCCCCTTGCGTCTCTCTCAAATAGTTGAGCAAAAGAAGTGCGCGAAAAAGACGCATATAGTTGCCGATACTATTTCCTTCTCATACTTTATCTAATGCCGTAATAAAGAAACCTAATTTAAACCTCTGTTGAAAATGCCTAAAGGTGTCTATACACGGACTGCTTAAATCAATCGGTGCCAACAAATTCAAGCAGTTGCGTGCCGTCCGACCGCCATACACGAGCTTGAAGCACAGTACATACAATCGCGCATGTCTGCCCTTCTATAGCAAGCCTTATTTGTCTTATACACTCAACCCGTTCAATATAAAAGGGCGAATGAATCTGCTATAACAAGATTAATTCACACCGTCGAGTTGGAAGCCCAAACATAGTCCTATTTGCTTCTTCAACAAAAAGTTTGCTCGGTGAATAGCCATTAAACAGAGCGAAATGACTACATTTATCATAAAGTTTCGTCTTTAAATTACCGCGAAAGCTCACGGTTTTTGTGCCTATTATGTTTATTGAAATACGCACGGATAAATACTCTTTGGAGAACATAGAAACTTAAAAGTGCTGGAAAAATACTAGCAGTTAAAATATATTTATGTTGAATATACAGCAATTGTTGCTTATTAACACAACAAAACTATAATTATTATTTTTATTTCATAGATAAAATCACTACTATGATAATTAATGTTGATCACTGATAGTAAAATAAACAGGTAATTCTAACTTTTACATTTTTTTTTAATTTTTAAAGTAGACAGGTTTTTCTTTAGACATCAAAACATTTTTTTTTAATACATGTCGGAGTTTACGCAAAAACCGTTAAACGTAGTTAGAGATCAATTGGCAGTCTGTCTAAAAAAAAAAATTCAACCCAACGGATTAACTCTCCTTTAGCCGGTATAGAAAAGCAATTCTACAGTTCAAATAGCGCCCACAAAAAAGCATGCGTTGAATAGGCCGATGTAATCCGAAACTATATATATCGACATGGTACGTCATAGGGTTGGCACACCCGAATTTCTAAAATATCTGAAAAAAAAATCAACAGATCTTGATAGCACCTTCAAACGTGATAAAAAAAAATGTATGCATGTTTTGTTTTTTAACCCATACAAAAATCAAGTGTACATGTACAATCGTATTTAAGATTGTTTTATGTAGATACTTACGAGTATAACCTTTCACAGAGCTTACGAAAATGTAATAATTGCACGTTGATTAAAAAATACTTCCTATTATTTTCATACCATCAATACTACTTGTTTACTGGAAGCTGGAAGCAAATTTGGTATTTTTAGAAGTCTGCACATCCAACTATCCTACTAATCGAACAAATATTATAAATGTAAAAGTTTTTAAAGTTGTTTAGATGTTTGGATATTGGAATGTTTGTAAGTCCTTCACGCTCAAACCGTTGAACGGATTGAGCTGATTGGCACACAGATAGTTTGCATCCAGGAATAGGACATAGAATAGATTTAATCCCGATTATAGGTAGAATCCAGACGAAATTCGAGCATGTGTCAACCCTAACTACGGTAGCGGACGGTCAAACCTGTTCGTATTGCAAGTTCTTACGCCGGTCAATGCTTCGATTATAATCTTTGCGCTTGTAATGAATGACCATACATCCTTTAAAGGCATGGGAATAAAAAGTACATGGGAACATAAAGTATAAAAACCATTATACTGGTTTACAAGGGATAGAAATAACCCAAGAAGTTATATTTGGTTTGATATTTTCATTTATGCAGTTGAATACTTTAAGTGCAACGCAAAAAATACGTGTGTAACTCCGTCTTATTTTCTTGTACTTGTAATGTAGAATGCAGCAAATTAAAATTTATGAACCGACTGAATAGATTACCAAATAAATAAAAAACATGTATTTAGGTACGTTTTTTAACAAATTTTTGGTATTTTTAGCAACACGGGATTAAGGGTTAATTGTTACTCTACGATTTTTGAAGTGAAAAAAGATGATAAATTGAATTAAAGGAATGACAGGAGTTACGTTTTAAAATTTTAGATGCACTTTTTATTCCATTTGTTAGCCATAATCTGATTCTGTATTCCATTTGTCGGCTATAATCTATTTTATTCGTACATGGAACCGACGAACACCTATATTCTCCAAATCACCCAGTTTATGGGTTTACGACAATTTTACTGCGTTCCTCAGTTAAAATAGGAATGCGTAATAAACAAGAGCAGTTTTAACTTTAGTTTGCAACAGGCACAGTAATTATAATAGCCAGTATGCCATATCAATGGCAGAATACCAGTTAAAGCCAGTTCCAACTATCTATGCTTTACTGCAGTTATTTAATAGATACCTTCTATTTTGACTTCATTATTGAGATATACAATTTAACTAAACATTTTTATATCACTTTTTAAACTTTAACAAAATAATGTTTTAAAAAATTGGCAGTATTTGGACTTAACCCAATAATAGCCTACTATTAAACACCTCTCCTCACAGCTGATCATATTAATCGTTTTTGGGGTTTAGTGGGACGGGTGAGAACGGGAATAGGAGCCAACGGGAATAAGCCGATGACAAGAGCATACGCGTCATCATGCCAGGTTATTCCCGCTAGCTTTAATTCCCGTTCTCACCCGTCCGCGTTTGTATTGGTGAAGGAGTTACTAGCTAATATACTCGTAGGTGTCAGTAATTCTTACCTCATCTAGAGCCCTCCCATATGGCTTAACATTATCTAACAATAACAACCGGGACCGACACGTCTTAACGTGGTCTCCGAAGCATAGAAACACTCAAGAATTTTTTCCTCTAGCAGTCACCACGTGAATGGGGTACCGACGATAATTTTGACATTCTATTAACATTTATTGTATCAAGACAGTAATTATATGGGCAGATATACGATAATTACGTATTAATGACGTAACAGAGTAAAAAGAAAAATGCAACAATTCATTGCTTTGTTCATAATACATACATTTATGTTTATAAAAACGATGGCTTTCAAGAATATGTATATCCAGGTACCTACTTATTCTTACAGACGCGCCGCGGCGTACCCACACCGCGAGAGAACAATGAAATTCTATTTTAACAATAATTAATTTGAACATTCCATTTCAACGTTATGCCTATCTAATGAGTTCGCTTGAGTGCGTTGGAATCTGCTTTTAGTGGCTACATTTTCAGTTTCGTACGATCTGAGCACTGGAGGAGTGGAATAAGATGAAATAGAACAACTTTTTTACAAGCTTTTATTTAGTTTCACCTGTCCGGTGTTTGTAATGAAATCTTGCAAGCTAAATTTCACCCACTTCCCGGTGTCCGATTGAGCTAAAATTTTACACACTGGTCCAGTTCTGATGACAATGCATGTTTATAATAACTATGATGTGATACTGCTACCAGGATTGGCTCCAGACCATTGAACTCCTCAACGGTTAACAGTAGGGACTTGAAATTTTGCATTTTAACTTTTTAGTTCTTTTTCTTATTAACAAGTAATAAAAGCTTGTTTAAAAAAATATTTTTTAATTTTACTTTTTCACCTAAATCGTTAATTAAGCTAAACGTGGGCTAACTAAATATGTCATGCCTAAAACTAAATACATAACATACTTTGCGGATGCTGGTCGAAATTCGACCACAATTCCAATCTAAATCTCTGGCTGACGTCAAAACCATCGTCAACGGTCCGTGAACGGTACTTTTTGTATGACGTGTGTATAATTGACGCATCAATGTATCAAACTTAGCGTAAATAGTACCTAGTACAAAAAAATTCAAAATTATATGTATTTCCAACACATTTAAACATCTTTTTGTTCTTGTTCATGTAAACATTAATACGCCAAAACTCGAAACTCGTATCAAAGTTATCTTTACAAAGGGGTTCAAAGTTGATCCCTTCTTATATACAATGTACCTATAGATATTTGAAAATCGAATACTTTGGGTGATTGTAAACTGTGTCACAGATTAGAAAATAATAAAATAGTTACTTAGTAAGCTGTGTGTTACAAAGGCAAACAGTATAAAATACAGGTACGGTGCACAAAAACGAATTTGCAAGCTGAACCGCGGAGGATCGTCATGGACTTTATTCAAGCGGATGAAACCTATAATCGACTTACAATGTGTGTCACTGCTACCCGTACAGCCCGCACATAACATTCCACGAGTGAAATTTACACTAAAATGTTACGACATTTCTTTACGTTATATATTGACGGTCTCACCGTATACAAGTAAAAAGAAATTTTCGAAAATATTATCAAGGGATAGTGGCATTTCCCATTTAAAATTCGAGGGTTATTTTGTCCTTTTATTAGATTATGATTAAGTTAAATAGTTCTTTTGTCTCATACATAAAACTATAAGAGTGGGCAGACGTTGTTCTACGATATATTTCATCACTTATTGTTTGATTGATCCCTTAGTTTCCTACATCAGGTACTCCCAACTTCCAATATTGATGTACCTTTACTAAATACTCATCATATTGGATAACTTTTGCTTTTGGTATTTCAACAACGCTAATAAAATCTGACTGGTCCTTTGAAGTATCTCGACAACAGGACAACCCACCGGCTTCAATAGTAGTTCTAAGCCGTGTACATGACTCTTAAATATACCACAAACTGTTTATTACGATCTTTCACAGACCAAAAAATATACATATAGCCGCAATCTTCGGAACAAAGAAGCGTAGTAAGGAAAAAACATAACGCTAATAACAAATGATAACGTTTCCCGGTACATTTCGCGGCAGACCGTGCTCGGTGACATACGTCAGTTTGTTAAAAAGAGAAAAAAAATTACCTCACTTTTTTGTTCTGAACACTCGGTCTATTATAATTTTTGGTCTGAGCAATCGTTCTATACGTTTAGGAGGAGTTCATGACAAACACACATTTCAGGTATTTCAGACTGGTCTATTAATAATTATATCATTTGACATAATGAGTTACGGTCCTATTTCGAATACGAAGCGGGTCTTCTATCTCAATTTATATTTCTATCAATGTTTTTCACGACCTTTCACTCATAAATTGTACCTAATATAGCTTATATTTATATAAATTGGTCAAAAACACGTCAAAATTGTGAATATGTTTAGAGTATTTTTATCATTGTCCTGTACATACACTTATTGTGACCGTTTTGTTCGGTCAAAGCAACACTGTGCTGTTATACTACAACACGATAGCAATTTCCCTTTCGTGTGTACCTACTAGTGTAGCAAGTTATCAACATGTACCAAGTGTTAATCAATATCGGAAGTCGGTTCGCTTACAGATATAATTTACATTGTGTGGACGACAGTAAAAAATTAAAAAGTTATAACTACAACAGAGCCCAATAGCTCAACTCAAGCTATGTCAGCTCAATGATTTGACAGTTTTGTGTGCGTATTAGAAATTAATTTTATGTCTTGTCTTTCAATGAATGTAACAAAAAAATACATTATGAAGAAACTTGGGCACCTGAGGGAATGCCATAAGAAGGGTAAAGTTGTTTAAGCCTAAGTGTCTATTCTTGGCACGCTCTGCAGCCAAAACAGCAGGACCATTTACATATTAGATAGATATCTTCAGATTTCTTGTATTGGCATGTAGGTATTTGTCATTAAACTATTGTAGAGAGTAAAAGTTGGCATAAAAGTAAAAACATTGTGTAAACATTTACAGTTACACAATTCTACGGTGGAACATTATGAATAAAGCAATCAATACACGAATCCACGCGAGAAATTCACAATAATTGATAATAATTGGTTTTGCCTTTGCCTTTTCACTCTCAATCTTCATATCATCCATTTGACTGCTTGTAAATTGATTATTGAAAGTTGTCAATTCGGTTGTAGCGTCATCACTTTCATTTTCTCTATTAATATGAATAATAAAGTCATCTTTATATTAATTCGAATCAAATTTTCATATCACATTCTATTCATTAAAATATATACCTAACGGTAATGACGCCGGATCATCATTTAAAATTCAACCTTATTTTAATTGACTTAACGTTGAAATAGCGATGTTATTTTCCAATTATATTATTAAAATAAGTGGAGGCTATTTTTAAATTGAAAATTTTAATAAACAAGCTGTTTCTAATAAAACGTACTATATAAATGTATAATTTAGGGCAAATAAAACTCATTACATAGTTTATTACTTTTTAGTTTTAAAGATAAAATATAAAATAAATATATTTATCGATACCCTAGAACTATGCACGTATCGTTAACGTTTTAAGCAAAAAATCTTTTTACTTTCTGCAATAACAATCTAGCACATATTAATTTCCACGACAAAAAAGTTCGTAAAATAAAACGAATAAAACGAAAAAGTAAACAAAAACTCTTTAATCACGCGATACATTCGAAATTTAAATTTATACAGAATAAATTTTAATCATCACCAATTATACATCCAACATACTATATTTTCTGTTACCGTCAGTGATATTTTGAATAGATATAAATATAAATAATTTTACAGTGGCAATTCAATTGTAATCCAAACCACAAAATTCTTCAATCCTAACCTACGAGTAGTTATGAATAAATATTAAGTCTGTCGAACGAATGAGCGTGAAACTACATAACGATATCGATGTTTAAATTATCGATAAAACATTAATAGAACTTGTACCACATAATGTAAACATAATAAGTTATTGGTATACCACTTTAAAGGTTCAATTTAGTGCCCATTTTTATGAACATTATAAATCCGTACGAGATTGAAATTTTGCGTAGCTAAAATTTTTATGGAGAAGAATTGCAATTTATTTGTTACAAATACATTTAAATTAGGAAATCAGACAAAACGAACACTATTACGACGTGTTTGATTCACAGAAACGTCATATTAAACGAGAGAATAGTAATAGAAAAACATGATTTAAAACGTAATACTATTTAATATCAATTTCAAATATAGGTATCAAACATCGTACTGCTTAAAATAGCTGCGATAGAATTCAATACCTAGAAACTTATATCATCAGACGAAACACATTTACAACGGGAAATACGATATCAGTAGAATATTAATTGCATAATTAATTATAAATTCAATTCAAAACCAAATTTGCTATTGTGTGAGTTATTTGCTAACATCATAATACATGGAAAAAATTCAGGCTTATCCACTATCAGTAATTGACACGCATTAAATGATGAATTTATAATCGCGATAACGGGCGTAACGATAAAACGACAATAAAAATTAAAGCCAGACTAACTATCGGACACTAATTACGTAGCAGGTAGAAGGAGATCATGAGAAAATAAACCCTAAAGTTATGAATATAAAGTAGAAGTCAGTATAACTACTGCTTAAAGACCATTTGTTAAATTATGTGCATAAAACGTGTATCCAAAGCGCAATGAACTAGTAAGCAAAACTCGCTCGACTTGAATACGCACTCTTTTATTTATATCCATAACTAGTTTACTAGTGGATACTTCTACGTACGTCTTTTCAAACAAGTATACGCATCGATCGCAAAATAAAAAGACAATTTTCTCAAAGGTCAGAGTAATCATTACTATTTTAAGAACACACTTTAACGCTAGGGACGATTAAATGTACCTTTTTAAAGCAAAAAGGGTTTTTGTAAGGGGTCTGACGTTATAGAAGCATAAAAACTGAATTTATAATCCCGTTTAAAACAATGACTAGTTATTAATAAAAAGGAGCATTGGTCGAAAAAAAATAGAATTTACTTAAGCTTCAAACTTCACTATTAAGAAAACTAGGTATTTTAGGTTTAGGTTTATATTTTTGGAAATTTAATTTTGGGTCAAATATCAAACTATTGTATAATTATGTATACGGCCCTGTATATGTATCCAAGTGTGCCTACTAGATTTGCTCCTGTATGTAATCATCAAATTAATTAATTTTACTCCAAGATATTTTTTAAACCTTTTGAAAGCCTTAGCTCTCCTTTATATTTTGAACATGCTTACAGAACAATAACGATTGTAGCCGCTTCTTATGAGTATAAGTACATAATGTTGAAGTTTCCTTTAATATTGCCTACAGTTTCAACATGACTGACGACTATTTGACTGACAATCGTACCATTGAGGATCATTTACACGGGCTATACGGAAGCATTGATGTTATGTGGTTACATGATCTAATGTAATAACCCATCGAGTAACCGCATGCATTGCATATGTAAAGACCATATACGGGTAACATCATTAAATAATAGCTTACGCTTTATCACATTCCTTGCATAATTATATTGTGTAACAATGGTTAACCCAATTATTTCGAGAAAATTCCATTCGATGTTCAATTTCATATTGCTCATTAACGAAACGTGGATAATATCCAACGCAAAATTATTTAACTGAGATAATTGTAATTTTCACGCGGTAGATAAGTCTCATTTACAACAGTCCAGTACTGACAATAACGATGTAATACTTCCTATGTTAAAGTTTTTGTTCCTCATCATATACCTACGTTGTCGATTAATTGCATGCACTGTGAGTCACGAGTATTACCATACTTAGAGAATAGCAATAACACCAATTGTAAAACTCTTAAGAGAACCTCAAAAGTACCTTCAGCAACACAAAACCCAGCCAGTGATGAAACACGAGCAGAAACCCGTAAATGAGTAAATGTAAATAATAAACAAGTAAATAGAGTAAAACTTGTAACCGCAACACGCGATAAAGCCAACGAAACTAGGAATTCGCGGGAACAAAACACATTTACGGGAGCGCCGCTGACCACAAAGCGCAAATCGACTCTTACCCGTGTGGATACACTCCATGTCCTCGTGTTTTTAGTAATGGACCGGACACAATTCTAGCTGTCAGAGGTCCCTTTTGACAGCTACGAATTTAATTCCTGACACACGAAATGGTTTTAGTAGTCCACACATTTAGAAAAATTTTCTAAGTTACCAACATTTGCGAGTTGATGTATACCTTCAATTTATGATGTGACATTACAATTATCAAAATAAAGTACGTTAATTTAGCATTTTACACCCATCAAACAAAGCTACAAATGCCAACCTAGATATATTTTTGTGGAATCTGGTTGTGTAAACAATTACGCCAAATGGGATGAAAGGCATTAGGAAAAAACGTTAATGGGCTCATTCCTCTGAAGTTCCCACGACATCTTTTCCGTGTACAGCGGAAATTATTTATATAATAACACCAAAGCGCGACAAAAGACACGGTTATATCACAAGTCTAATTAACGACAGTATCGCGTAATTTGGGCTTCGAAATTGGAGCACATTATTATCCAGTGTGATAAATCGTTCACGAGGCGACCAACGCTCAACTCGTATGCCAACAACAAGCCCACCAATCAATGGGAATTAAGCATACGCGCATCCAGTCGTAATACAGATTAACGCAATGTGTGGTCCAATCAAATTGCTTCAATTTCCCGGAACGCAACAACAATTTCGACGGTCACTCCGTACAAAACTGTGGAATCACTCTGTGAAATTAGCCCATCTGCGGTATGAGTCCACAAATAGCACAGCGTTTCCGTAGTTAATACGTGCGTAAGGGGAATAAGACATATTGTACTGTATAATTGAACACATTGTCTTAGCGTTTAATTCATGACGATTGTTTAAAACTGAACGGTGGTTGGATTTCGCTTTTACATTATGTTGATATTGAATCAACCAACAAAACCCCAAGTGGTGCCGAGTTGACATTTCTGAAATATGGAAGCCGGTATGCATAATTCTGATTGCCTCTTAAACAAAGCGTTGGAATATTACGCCGCGTATATTGTTCTAGTTAGACGGCTGACTATTGTTTTATGTCGTTACGAACTTAAGCCGTCCTTAAAGTTCACCAAAACTTTACACTTTACCAGGGACATTAACGTTTTATTAAAGCTTAATAAGAAATAGCCGGATTAAGCCCACTACAACTTTTGGGTAAGAGTGTTCGTTTCATAACTTTGTTAACGACCTATTTAAAATTTTGATGTGGGTCTTCGTCGTTAACACAGAAGCTTAACAAACACTGGCTGTTGAATGAATTAACGTTTTCTTACCATGTCCTCTCATTTATTGAGTTCTAGTGGACCCGCCCTCGCTTCGTTTCGGTGTGTCTTTTAGGTAATAAAATAAATAATTATATTGTTGTTATGAGTCCCATACAAACTTCAAATTTTAATAACTTTTGATAACTGATTTAAATAAAATAAAGCTGAAATAACACCCCGAGTTTAGGATTATTTATGTATTTCATCCATTGTCCTATCAAATAAGCCGTTTATACGTGATGCCCTTTTAAACATACAAATAAAAAGAACCCACCCAAAAACTTTCAATTTTATTATTATGTATAAATAAATAACTTTTCTTGTAGTACTATTAATGTATAACAACAGATTACAATAATGTAAATAAATACTTACAATATTTTTTTTCTCGTCGAATAATTTTGATGGTCATGGTTTCAATGATAAACAACCTTACCTAAACGTTTTACAAAAGACGTT
>LGAG01000352.1:272688-297252 GCA_001278395.1 Lerema accius | reverse complement strand
ATTAAAATAACCGCTTTTTACTAAATGCATACGTATGTATACACGGTACACATACCGAAATGACAATTAAAAAAAATTGTTGTCTGTCTGTCTATTTGATCCGGTAATCTCTGAAACGGCTGGACCTATCTTGACGGGACTTTCACTGGCAGACAGCTGATGTATCAAGGAGTAACTTAGGCTACTTTTTTTTTACTTTCGTTTCGGCGTAGGTTTCCCGAAGCGAAGCGAGGGCGGGTCCACTAGTTGCAACTCATAAATGTCCCACTGCTGGGTTCGGGTCTCCTCTCATAGTGTGAGCTAAAAGTAGACACTGTTATTTTAGTAACTATCTTTATGCGATAAAGTAATATAAGTAAAAATCGAAATTGATATTGAAACAATCCGATAGTAACAATTGGAATCTCGCAGCAGCAACTTTGTTACAAACTCAAATATTTATTCACTTAATCCATCAATTAAGTAATTTATGAAACTTTATTAGGACGTCAAGAAAATTAACTTGTCAATCACGGTTGATTTGAGAGTTAGGACCATTGATATTTTGTAGTGTAGACTAGAAAACGTTTTTTGCTCCATCGTGGGTATTTCCAAAATTATTTTGTTTACTATTTGCCAACTTACTATATGTTAAGTATTTCAGATAATTTCAGGGAACCGATCAACATTTATACATATAATTTATACATACACTAGAAGACCGGACAGACTTTAATCTGCCACATAATATATTGGTCCTATATTCTTTAGTTTTCCACATCAATTACTGCCAACCTTCAATTCTTATATACCTGTGGTAAATTTTAATCACATCGGACAACTTTTGTCATGACAGCGTTTCAAAGGTCCAACTACAACAAGTAGCTCAATATCCTACCGGGTTCAAATGTTGTACTAAACTATGCTTGGTCTGTGTAAATTACGTCACAATTTTTATATTAGATCGGTCCTGCAGTGTAAGTACCTACTCTATATTTTTATATTATTAAGATATATACAAACACAGTCCGGTAAAAATCATAAACCTTCCGTAGTAGGGTAAAAATTAAGCGGCGCGTCCAATTCATTTCAATTTCGCCTTCAAAAATGTTATTATTGGCCCCAAGCAATTTGACATTTCCGCTTCGAGCCCGACGTGTTTTAAATTTTTAATCATCGTTTTCATGGAATTAAATTTCAATTTACATTCATATTGATTCCACCGCTCGTGTATAGCCAATGAGACAACCTTAATGACAATCGACGTTTTCTATTGGAACTTTGTTATTCAAAAAGGCTATTGATGTAGAATCAACTATATAATGTACTATGTACTTAATTTAATTTAACTTTGTCCGATAAAGATCCGAATATAGTCAATGGGAAATGCAACTGCGCTGAACGTACGATCTATAGATTGTTCGGTATATCGAGTGTGATTTTATCGTCATATCGGAACATATAAAATTACAAACTTGCTGAACTAAACGCTAACACACTCATACACCCGCAGTAGGATTCCCTGTGTCGCGGGTGACACGGACAACACAAATAACACATCACTAACACCCATGACCCAAAAACAAACATTTATCTGTCACATAAATATCAGCCCCGGCCGGGAATCGAACCCGGGACCCCTCGTTTCGCAGGCAAGGACACTACCAACTAGGCTAAGGGGTCGTCAAATGCATTTACAACATTAGCATGTACTCGTATTCACATAGACTCAAAACATTATCACTGTAAAAAGCCCTTGTAATTTTCATTGAGCTATTACCAGCTCACGATGTATCGTCAACCGTGAAACGCAATTTCGCGTAATGCTTGCTCATTTCTTTTCCATTTAAATTTATGGTCACATTTACATTTTGCATGGTAATCCACGCAAAATGTACCAACGTTAAACCAAGCGGCGTAGCGTCGGCAAAAATATTGCCGAACATGATTCTGTATTGATATCTCTGTTACGATCCAGATACCGACGATACAGAAAAAAAAAACTGTTTATTTTTCTTATTAATTCTTTCTCGTTTAAATAACAAGTGAAACATTAATTAAAAGACAAAATATTCTACGTCTAAAAAGCGGTCAGATATTTAAAAAAATATATATAGCCCAATTCACTCTCACAATGGAGACAAAAATCAAATCAAATGATTTGTTAAAATACGTTAAGTTTTTTAGGCTGCAGACTACGCCAATGGACATACATACTCGTAACACTAATATACGCTCTTGAAACCCTCTTGATGCATTTGTTCTTAATCTAAAACTCGTACAAACTTAATATTCTTAAAAATCCTCCAAAAATATAACCCTTCACATATTAAACATATTACTACTTCCAAATTTATCTCAAACCAAACTTTCTCACTCCTTCCAATGTTTTCTTTGTTCATATTATTTAGTGCTCGAGCTTCGTGAAAACTTAAGCAATATAAAGTCTCTAAAGATTAAAATCTTGGCTCGTCTGAGCATAACTTTATGGCGTTAGTCAAAGTGAAGGCTATTGTCCAAGACTCAGACACACACATTACTTAGCAAATGCTCTTATCTTTATCATTCACTCGCATGAACGTATGAAGAAGTGAATTACGTAATAAATCCTTTGTTATAAAAACCTTGTTGTGCAGTTAACACATAATTATGTTGACATGTTCAATTAAAACGCTCAGTTGATTTTTTCGTAATAAACTTTTTTGTGCTAAATTACTTACAATAATATCTACGAGTATACGTTAAATGTTAGCGTATGTCTGTGTGGCAGTGTACTCCCCTGTAAACAGCTGAATGGATTTAAATAAAACAATGCAATGTATTTAAAAGGGGCCGAGTATGATTTAGGATCATAATTATAAGCGGTAGTGCTAAGTGGTGCTGTTATCGAGACACTAAAATGGACCAGCCAATCTATTAGAATTCTTGAAACGCCATCGTAGCAAAAATTGTACGTTATGATGAGAATTTACAAAAGGTATACGCAAATTTAAGGTTAGAAGTACCTAATATGTTGTAGAACAGTCTGTTCACTCTTTTAGTTTTACATAAAATTAAATCGGTGACAAAGATACTTATAAATATAAAAAAAAATATGCATCAGTTTAACCGCAAACTAACCATATTAAATTGAAATCGAGAATCGCTTAAAACATGAATTAATCTCATTTCATTATGTGGTCACTACAATTGAATGACAACTTTTAGCCAAATTCAAACTATGAGGTTATTTTAAAAGCTTAACAAGTAATAACTAATGGAAAAACAAAGACCATGACAGCAAAAAAAAAAATTGAGCTTAGGGAATACCCTAATAAATAAAAATATTATTACCTATGGCTCTCATTATTGAGACAAAACCAACAATAACTCACAATGTTCAAATCGATGTAGCCGTTTGGGGTGCAGAGCCAAAGAAATAATTATATATTACGAGTACTTGCGCTTGAAAAGTTTTATCCGCCTGGCGCAATTGGGTAAAAATGTATTCCTTGCTTACAAAGTAGGTACATAAGCTAGCCATTATAAAACAAGTTATCTTGAAACCGTAGTTACACTAGGGTACTTGAGTCTGACTTTTGTACTGACCGAATTTTGTGAGAGCGTAGAAGCTATAAGGTTTTATTCGACATAGAAATTTATTTATTCATATTAGGTATGACCCCATTCTTACGTTATTCAGAGCATAAGGGTTACTATTGTATTTCTGGTCCCTTGTGTGTAAACTGGTAGGTATTCTATTATTATACCCAGTTAAATATTGTTCTATGTAATTTGTTTTACTGGTAAGGTTTGCTTAGGTATAGGTTTCCTAAATGATAACTTCTGTTTCATCGCCTTAATAATTAAAGTAATTATATAAGGTTGACACAATAATAAACACAAACAAATAAGTTTAGTTCCTACGCAAAGTAAAAAAAATGGGTATAGCTGTGTCATGTACACAGCTGTGTGTTGTACGTGAATACGTTTATGTTACAGCTTAATTTTTTTTAAATAAAATATACTTACTTCTTCATGTATTCACGACGTAAAATAATCAAAAAATGGCGGCGCTTCCCCGTACACCGCGCGCGACTTTTCACTGTTCTCGCTTGTTGTAATTAATTCTTTGATCCTTTAGCTATCCATTGGTATAATTTAAATTTGAATGGAGACGATAAATTCGAAACTACAACGCTAAACGATTTTGTCGTTAGATTTTTATTATTGGCCCCGTAATTCACGTCAAAATGGTTTAAAAATTATTGAATATTTTTATCAAAATGTTTATTTTGAGCAGATGGCTTTTTATATTTCTATGTACAATGCGTAATAATTTTGAATATTTAATAATTATGTTTAGTATAATGTCGTTTTACGGTACATTCTGCAGTGTACAATTAACAATTTGTTACAACTAAAGGTGGTTATTATCACTATTATCATTAATAAACTATAGACAAGCAACGGCTCATTAGCATACCAAAACATTAATCGCTCCAATGCAAATGAAAACCAAATAAATGAAGGAAGAAATGACAATCGGATACAACCCGTTGTTTTATCAACGAAACGATCAAACATTACGCTCCCATTTCGCACGACACATTTCCATATGCGACATAAATAGGGCCTCTTCACCACACATTCAAAATGGCTACATAGAACAAGCATTAACTGGACACGACAAACGTCATGTAACAATGTTGACAAACTCTAACCAACCCCTTTTGTCTGACATGAATAATTACTGGCAAAACATGAATAATCAATTGCGTATTGTATGCGTTTAATTCGTGTATCGATGGAAATTTACTTATAATGTACTGACGGGAACAAAAGTCACTTTGAAAATAACTTTACTGTGCTCAACTAAAAATTAAGTTAAGCATTTAATATCGTTTGTGTGAATTGTCATTGGATTATTCTTCATTGTGGGAGTGAAATATAGTGTTTTTATGATAATTCCAATTCCAATTTTGAGCAGTTGAGCTTTTAGATTTTCTATTGAATACTAGTTTCACTCAAAGATCGGTCAAAAACATAAAAAGCAAGGTTACAATCAACTCTAAAACTCACTTTTTTTAAATCTAGAAATAGGTTTAATTATTCCAAAACTGACATACTCGTAACACATCTAGGGGTCAGATATTTAACGATCTGTAGTCTAAAAAGCCCGCGGCGTACCTCACGTAGCGGACGCAGCAGAGATAGCCTCCTAACATGAATTTATGGCAAAAAATACTTTTGTCCGGATGTACGTACGTGCGCCGTCCCCTGGGCAATACTAATAACGATAGAATGATTACTATGTATGTAATTTGTAACAGATTAT
Source organism: Lerema accius (assembly GCA_001278395.1). Taxonomy (NCBI): domain Eukaryota; kingdom Metazoa; phylum Arthropoda; class Insecta; order Lepidoptera; family Hesperiidae; genus Lerema; species Lerema accius. The sequence goes on along the minus strand of LGAG01000352.1, from coordinate 291,956 downwards.
GACGATATTGCGTTGTTTTAACTTTGTAATATATCCGAGAATCGTTTAAAGTTTTTAGAAACGTTGTCTTTGTAGTATAAAACAATTTGATGAATACTATCTGTAAATGTTTACTATAATTATTATTACTAAAACAATCTTAAGTCCCTTTCTTGTGCTTAGATGACGACTTATATACATACAAACAACCTCTCACCATAAATACACACATCTCTGCTACGTCGTAGGTAGCAAAAAATATAGTATTTTTATTCAAACTGCTTTATTTAATAACAACTTGTACAGTTCTTTTGAATCTTAAGCCTCTACATGACCCTATTCATGTATAAATGAACTTTTTGTATCCAACAACCTTTTCTATGTAATTACACTTTTGTGCTCGAATGTACCTACTGAAGTATAATACTTCAGTAAGGTTAAGCGTGTTCTAAATGGTTTGCGAGTGGATTTTGTATAACGTTATTAATTAGGGAAACATTTTGACATTGACAAAAGAAGTCTGAGGGACACTGGAAAATTATTCGTGCCAATTTTTGGGCTTCTGTGAAAAAACAGAATGATAAGATCACTTATAAGTTGTCTTTCTGTCACTTGATTGATGTCCTTGATTGATTGGTGAGAAATTATATGCAGTTTATAATACAAACAAAAAGTGGTTTTAAAGTTATCATAAAAAAATAATAATAGATAATAAATACCTTTTAAAAGAATTTACGAGTAAATGCAAAAGTAAAAAAAATAAACAAAAAACAACATTAAATTTTTTCTTCGTATGCCAAAAGTAGCTGTATTCTAAGATACAAAAAAATAATAATTTTAAGTACAACTTAACCCTTCAATTACGCAAAATATAACCCAGAAGCAACGGGACTCACACAAACATTTCCTACTCTATTTTAAATTTCATATCCTATTTAACAAAATGAAATTGTTTAAAGTCTACATAGTTGACACCAGATACTGTAGGAAAGCGAGGAAATTCCACAAGCTTTATTGTGAGTGATTTCTTGCCGCGGCTAAATTTGCCGACCTCTTATTAAAATACCGAGGAGTGTTTTGTTGTAATATTACAGAAACTTCTGGAATTTGTCCTCATTATAAAGACGTTGGGAGGAGGGACGTAAAAAATACAGTTTGGTCCGTTAATAGTATTATAATCTACATATTTTTAATTATATCTACAGTCTGTTAAATTTTAAATTTATTAAAGCTTACTTTACTTTCACGTACGTTACTTATGCAATATTTTAATAACTATTAATTCCGCCCCTCTCTTGGCAGCGAAAAGTATAAGGACTTCGCTTACTTTTACTGTAAAAAAAAAATAAAAAAAAATCTTTAGTGTATTAACGTAATACTAAATGACCGTAAATGCCTCGTATTGTTAACTATTTCTCCAACATTTCTTTCAAATACCTAAACTTCAAATTCCAAAATTCTTGTTTGAAGTCAGTAGAGTACATCAAAACTAAAATGAACGAAACTTCAGGCACCTATGAGCCGACGTAGTACTCGGAAATTCGGAATTTCACAGGACACCCACAATCGGGGGCTATTCTCGATCTGTAGATATAAATTATATTTATTTCGTATCACCTGTTGTAAGTGCAAGTCTGCACTTCGGCTCATTATTCGTCGTCAGTAAAACAAACAAAATCTTAAAATAACTGCATTTAAAAATAGAAAATTAAGGAAGTATATCGATATAATTTATTGTCCAAATACGAGTACATTATGTCCCTAACTTCCTAAGTAATTCAAATTATAAAATTATTATTGTTTCTATAATACAATCATTAATATAGCTGTGATACCCCTTAACAAAAGCTTAACTACATAAAATACTTCGTTTTAACTTACTTTATCCTACTTCCTATCCTACTAATATCCTACTAATATTATAAATGTGAAAGTTTGTAAGTATGTTTGGATATTTGGATGTTTGGATGTTTGTCCCTCCTTCACGCTCTAACCTTTGAACGGATTAAGCTGAAACTTGGCACACAGATAGTTTGGATCCAGGAATAGGACATAGGATAGATTTTATCCCGTTTATAGGTTCCCCTGGGATGAATTCTACTCTTCCGCGGGCAAAGCCGCGGGTATCGTCTAGTTATTTCATATATTTTAACGAGATAACTGTACTCTAAACTCAACTTGTACTATACGGAACTGTTTATTTTCTGGAAACTATGAGAAACCAGACACGATTAATAAACTAAGTGTTAGACACGATTAATAAACTGAGTGTTAGATAAAACAGTAACACAGCGTGAGAATAGACCCCCTGAACTAGGGCAATTAGTGTGAACGCAGCCGGCCACTTGTGGTCCGTGATCACCGGAAATTCTCTGGAAATAGGCAAAATAAAATTTTGACGTTGCGACTGACTGTTGCAAACTTGCAAAGTAGGTCATAAAATTTGAGGCATTGACCTATTAATGAAATATAATAACTGTTATGGGTCTGTCTTCGATTATAATGCAGCTATAACGTACTCTACCACGCTGCCCCATTATTTTTATTGATTTTTTCAAAGTCGAAAAGTTCGGATACGTCTTAATAACCTCTTAAACTGCTGGACAGATTAAAAAAATATATTACATATTTTTGAGGAATCGCGTATAGTTTAGGATCACGACACAGATAGTTGGTTCTGATGTACAGATACTTAGGGACTACCTAAACTATTAGAGATATAGAAACGTTGTTATATCAAAAGTTGTTCAATACGACGAGATCTTAACGGTATACAAAAATCGAGGATCGAGAATACCTGGACACTGAATAACCAACCAAACTAACAGAAAAAGCAAGACAAGATCTGCCGTATTTTCTGGCTAGTCTGTAGTACAAAAAACATTGGATAAAAGTACCACAACACCCCACAGTATGTTCACACATCAGCGTGTACTATGTAATGCCAAACCACCACTTGTTTCTACACTCTTGACACGTTTCCAACACATCCTCCACACTCACTTTCTATTGTATCGTCTAGTACAACGCTAGAATAGTTTTTTTCCCGACGGCGCTAGAAAGGGGGTAATGTTTTTTGAGTGTATGTATGTATGTCTGTTTCTCTGGCACACTACGGTCTAATTAGTCGCCGATTAAATGTCGAGTACAAAACATGTGTACTAGACGAATTTCACTGTTATCAAGTAGTTTAAATGATATTACAAACAATATTAGTACATAACGATTATAGACTTCAACATAATTTGTGAACGTTTGTAAAGATGTTTGGTTATTTTGATGTTTGTAAGTCCTTCACGCGCTAACCGTTGAACGGATTAAGCTGAAACTTGGCTCACAAATAGTTTACATCCAGGAATATGACATAGGATAGATTTTATGCTGATTATAGGTTCCCTCGCGATAAATCCCATACCTTTTGCAACTACTTTTCCGCGAGCCAAGCCGCGGGCGTCGTCTAGTTTTACATAAAACCTAAACATCTTTTATTTTTGCCATATCACACGGGTGGTGTAATATTAAACCCATTTTAACGATATTTAGAACATCCATACAAAAACTTAAAACAAGTTTGAAGCTTATCTACTATACTTATTATGCCTACAAAGAAAACCTACAAATCCTCATTTATAGAAATCCATTATCAAACGAAATAACTCTCCTAAAACTTTAGTACAAGATTTGATTTAACTGTAACAAATACAACCTTATGCCACTGTAATAGAGTACATTTTAGCTAAAACAAGAAGCGTGTTTATTGCCCTCTGAATGAAAAAGAAAAGTGACGTACCTCAACTTCTTCAGTGAAGGCTAGAAGTTTGATTTTCTGGGTTTTAGTTTTTGTAGTAAGCACACAAACCGTATTGAAGCACTCACATCAATTCAAACTTCATTACTACGATAGTGCGTATAAAAACACCATAGAAATACTATAAGCACTATCAGATGTAAACATAAACTCACTTTGAAGTATTAACCTCAAGCAATAAACGTATCACACTCAAATCCCACTCTTTTGTACTAAATAATCAAGTATTACAAAAATTACTGAACTTTAAAGGCCGTTTTGTATTTAGGTCGACGTAAATAGAATAGATATTATCAAAAATATTCGTAAACGAGGTAACCTCGACGCGATGGCTGTCAAAACTGTCATTTGTTTGACGCCATAGCCACCGCGCATGCGCTGTGGGAAAGACTTCAACGCGCATGTCTGTTTTTTGAGTCACAATTTCTATTCAAGTTGGTTTGTGAAGAAAAAGTAAAGTTTTTGATTGGATTGATACTTGAACTGAAGTACTTATTTCATTTTTCAGTTTTGTACTTATTAGGTCGATGCCCTTAGAAGACAAAGTTTCATCCATAAGTTTCTGTCGTTACTTTTGCTATAAGTTTTTCGTAACCATATTTTTAATTATTCTAATCATCTATTTGAATAGTACTGCCCTTCGTTTAGTTATGAAGTCCTCTCCTCGTCCAAAGATGCCTAGCTGTTACAGCGTGGATTAGCAAAAGGATTACTGGCTAAAACAGTTGTAAGGAGTTGAGATGCCAGCCAAAGGCAGACAGAGTTTAACGATTATTATCGAAATAAAAAATCCATAACTGACTGACAGACATGATTTTACGACAAGACATGATTTGACTGACAGAGATGATTTAACTTGCCCTCGGAAACAATCTCGGGTCACTAATATTCACATATCTACTACGCTTGCATTTGCTTCATAGTCTACCACGCTGGCCTAGTACGGATTGACAGACTACACACGCCTTTGAGAACTTTATGGAAAACTCTCAGATGTGATGGAAAACTCTCAGGTGTGCAAATTTCCTCACGATGTTTTCCTTCACCGATGCAAATGATAATTAGCTTCAAATACGCACCTAACTTAGAAAATTAGAGGTGCATGCCAAGGATCGAACTCAGAAACTCCCAGTCCGAAGACCAAGGTGGAAACCACTAGACTATCACTGCTTAATAAATACAACATAACAGAAATAATTAAACTCAAAGAGATGCATAATAATGCATACAAATTCAAAGGTAGATTTTGAATAAGAAATATTCAGTCAACTAGCAAGACTGAATAGAAAGATACTTATTTGCTGATGTACCTAAATCCGTTCAACCAGTAATTTTTATAATTAAAATTAATTTTAATTTCCGTGAACCATGATTACAGTAACTTATGACAAAAGTTAAGGAAGACAAACCTATTAGAGGTGGCATACTGCCCGAACTTTAATTAAATTTTTAAATAATTAGCGACACTAGACGGGAGATTATTTTTAAAGTTGTTATCAACTTTTTGAAGATAATAACACAGAGGATTTTCTATCTTCTTCTCTTAAATAAAAATCAATTGCTATTCGTTAGTCTCGCTAAAACTCGAGAACGGCTGTACCTATTTGGCTAATTTTGGTTTTAAATTGGTTGTGGAAGTCCAGGGTTGGTTTAAAAGGTGAGCTAATGTAAAAAAATATTCAGCTTTTTTATTGATTCTGAGGCAGTACGAAGGTTGCCAGGTCAGCTAGTATACAGATATATCTTTTAGATTTGATTATAAATGTTAGTATTAATTCAACTTGTTTATTGAAAATTAAATCTAAGCGTCAAAGTAAATTGCTTGACCACTTATATAAAACATTTTGTACACGGATTTCTGAACACAACTTCACTTGCCATTTACTCATAAAATCAAAGAAAATGCACTCAATAAAGCGAACTTACAGCACAAAGGCAACTTAATGATTTGTCATTATATTAAGTTAGTTCATGTGACTTGACACAAATAACCCTTTCACCCTTATCAACCTAATTGTTTAGTTCACGCTCGTGTGGTTACACCCTAATAATTTCTATATAAATTACTTGCATGACTGCATGTGAAGTGAATGTCCTTTTAATTGATGGATTATTACCAAGTTATTGTTATTATAGCTTTCATTTTATATTGCAACTAGAAGTCGCCGGCGCGCGGCGGCTCCGCCCGTGTAATTTTCCCGTTTCCGGATTTTTTTTTTGCTGGACCTCTCCTATCCGTAATAACGTGATGTTATATAGCCTATAGGTTTCCTCGATAAATGGACTGTCTTACACTAAAAGAATTTTTCAAATCGGTCTAGTAGTTCCTGAGATTAGCGCGTTCAAACAAACAAACTCTTCTGCTTTATTATTAGTATAGATTAAATTGATACCATGGAATCGAACTCATGAACAATTTTTGTCATATCGGGGGCTATTTACGGCATAGACACTTCCAATATTGGATTGGCTAAACTTACCTTTTCATCAATCCGCCTTAGTGTAACGTGGTGCATACATTGGGTTGAGACTATATCTGGACATAGTATACAACAACGTAGTTCTCCGCCTCATGTAAGCTTTCAAACTACCAACGGATTTCAACGATTTAATAATTTCAAGAGGAAATTTATGTGTAAAAAATATAATATCTTGTAGTAAAAACAACTGACAACTATAAGGTTTTTCATGGACAAAACCGCAAGTGATATTCTGGTTTTGTAAAAATCATATTTTTCGTATAATCGCATAATGTAATTAATTAGCCTAGTAGTTGTTTTTTTAGTATTTATATAAGTATGAATAATTTTGAATTTATAACTGAGTTAAAAAGAGTCATCTATAAGATGCTACTAAAAGTACGAACTATGTGTCAACAAAACGAATTAGAAACACAGAGCAAGAAATGTATCTGTATACATACAGTTTATAAGTATGCATCGTAGAACAAAATTCATTGAAGTTTAATAAAAACTAACGAAGCTCCGCATTATTTTTCAAGCGCTCCTTAAGCTTGCGTTAGTAAATTACTTAATTGTTTGCAACGCCAATGTTTGTTTTGTCTGTTAAAGCAATCGTATTAAATTTTGTTGTTTATTCTACGTATTACAGCGTTTAAGCTTCGCAACTAATGAGATTGTCTTACACTATTTCTTAGTCTTACATTTATTATAATTTAAAAAAGTTATAGTTATAGTTTGATAGTTGATCTCAGGAACGGAGGAACCTGAGTTCGAATCCTGTACACGCTAATAATTTGAAGTATTATGCACGTAATTATTAATTATTAATTGCTGTGGTAAAGAAAATTACAATACCTGAATTTAAAATACCTGATAGTTCTCCATAAAATTCTCAAAGAGAGTCCAAACATAGTTACAGGTAAATAATAACATACAATTCTAATACAAAAATATTTGGTGTTGGACATGAATGAAATTCTTGTTATCTTAAAAAACTATAAATATAATTTTCCTCTATCCAAATACTAGCATTTCTAATGAAGATTCCTGTAAATCTCAAGCAAAACAATGTGAGCACTATTTGCGAATCCAACAAGCAAATATACGCCGAAATAATTATTTACAGATTAACATTTGTCAGAGAACGTTGGTGAAACATCTGGTCTTTTAGCCCTCACCAGACGAAAGATTAATCTTAAATAATCTTGAATTTCGAATCAAGCTCACAGCAAATACATTTGCAAATTCGTTCTCTAGCTAGCGAGTAAATTGGTTCACGTACAAACTTGCACATGTGATAAGTTTGCCTTAATGTAAAAGTTTAAGAAGTGCAAAAAATTCTGCAAAGCTACTAAAGATCTTACTGATACATTGCAGGAATGTAGTGTGGACATGTCCGTAAAAGTATTAGGTTTTGTTAAACTTCTTCCGCTAGCTAAGTCGTGAGTGGAAGCTAGTTTGTCTATATTTATGTATAACTGACTATTTTATTTGCATGGAAATTCTCTTAATTTAGTGTCATTAAATAAGTAACCGACGTAACAAGTTTTAAATTTCATGAACTAATGCCACAAAAAACTAATCCAAACTAATCCACAAAAAAGTAGCATTTTCTCGCAAAAATAATACCCGTAAAAATTTATAAAAAATAATTGATCAGCTAATAATAATATGTGAAAAGCTTCCACTTTATATCAAAATTAATATTGCACGCAATTAAAGTAGTAACATAACAGTTAAATATAGCAAATCATATGATTTTGTATTGACAATCATTTTAATCTATCCAACGCTCCTTAATTAACTGCAACTGACCGTGTATTTTAATAGCAAATTAATGGAAAATTACGCTCAGCTGTAATTGAAAAAGCACAATGCTATTAATACATTTTATATCCGATCGGGAACAAGCGGTTTTTGTTAAGTATTGTACTTACTATTGTGTTGAATTAAAGGAGACTTCAAATAAAATTGTCACATTTAATTCATAGATTATGAAAATCCATTCTATCACTGTACAGTCTAGAAGAGGCATAGGTATGTTGTATATAATTTTTTTTTAATTCTTCAGAATAACCTATAAAGTGAAATAAGTAGTGCTCTAAACACGATTTTAAAGAAATACTGCGCACAAAGATGTATAAGGCAGACCGTAGATGGACTGTTACATGTAGTGGGCTCCAGCAATTCAAATACTCGTAGTTGCATGCGGTCATACTGCCACAGATGAGTAGCTTAAAGTAATAGGTTTATACATTCGCGTATGTCCACCTACTTAAGATGCTGGCAGTGACTATTTGAAGCAGTTTGTCTATGACCAGCTTTAGATAAAGCCTATTTAGTATGTATTATTTAAAGAATAAAAACAAAAAGCATGACGATTCCGATGACAAAGCATTCTTGATAACCCTGACCTATACAAATTGATGAAGAGTTAATAAAAATTCGAAACAAAATGTCTACTCGATTTCAATTATTTTCAAATAAATTATCGATAGCCGTGACATACTTATCGATGTTGCACTCAAAGTGCTCGATGATCGAATTTAGTGTTTGTGCCAAATTTCAATGAATTCAAATTCATAGTAGGAGTCTATGAAATATGCATTTAGGTCGTTCGGACGTCCATGCTCGTGTGGCCCCTATTGTAGACTGCTCAAAATAATGTGCGGTTTCATCGCATAATCAGGCTATGCTTTCATTAACTTTGCTTAATTTGAGTGACGTTAAATTAATATTTAAATTTAATTAAGGTTCATCTAAATTAAATTCAGACTATCATGATGTATTTTCCATATTTTGCATTAAGTACCAAATTGTCAAAGTCGATTTCCACTGTCGCTTAACGTCTCTTTTTGGATAAATACAAAAAGCTTAAAGAATATTTATATCCTAAAAGATTACCAACAATAATTCCTATATAGGTACTTAGTAATTTTATTTAGTTAAATTCAGGTCGACAAAGTCGAAAAAACATTTTTTATTACTCCATGTTATTCAACCTCTTTATAAATTTTCATACTTTCTTTTCTACTGGTTCAAGTATTATACATATTATATCTGTATTGAGTAGATCTACTCAACAAATATTAGCACAAATTATTCCTATTCATCGCCAATGAAATTGGTAGTTTAGTTTAACGGGAAAATTAATTATAACACATGAATTGTAACAGATCCTCTTTGTTACGGAACAATATTTGCATTTCGTCCAACAACTTCAGCTATTTTCCTGTTAAAGCTTTTGTGATCGTAGTTGGTAACAAATCGTTGTTTGACTAATGACTATCCAATTTATATTGTATTGTTTATCAATACCGATTTATAACTAATTAGTTAATTTTGTGTAATAATTATTTTAATACCTAATTGGACATTTTAGAGAGTTACGCTTAAATGAGGATAATGTTTTTCAGGCGTATATAATAACAATATTTATGTCCTTTTCCTTGGTACGCTCTACAGCTCAAATGGCTTCACGGATTTCACCATGAAGTTATTATTGGATTTGTTTTCATTCTGAGAGTGACATAAGTTAATATTTTTATTTTATTACCACGATTCCGATCCCCATAAAAATCATCATCATGAAATCACGCAATCACGAAAGCTTTAAGTAACTACAGGTGCTTAAAGTCTTCTCCTGCTTACAATTATATCATCTAATAACCTTAATAACCATATCCCAAGGTTAACGTGCCCTCTAAACCGCTTTTAATAAATTTCGTAACTAGCGGTGACGGTTAGTAATTTAATTTACCATCAGATAGGTGTCTGGTTTTGATGCATTAGCAAATTTTACTAAAAGCGTTTATTAACTATCTAATATCAGACTAGGCTACGTTTTCGATGTTCAGTTTTATCTTGTTTCAGTTACATCAAATTAATAATGAATAGGCGTAGGTACCTACTTCATAAGTTGATAAACTTGACCAAAATGTAATTCACTTATGCATCTCTTTCGAACACCGGTCTTTGTTTATGTGTGTAACAAAGACTAAAAATAGGTTATATCTTGTAGTCCCATTCTTTAATGGAGTATTAAATCGCCTTCGCTTCGCTTCAATACTTACGTTTACAAATAGCAACCGTATCTAAAACAACCAAACTGTTTTTCGTTCTCATCAGGCGCTATAAAAATTATTCATCAACTAGACGATGCCCGCGGCACCGCCCGCGGAAAAGTCGATAAACAAAATATTGATTTCGTCCCAAGGGAACCTATAATCGGGATAGAATGTATCCTATGTCCTATTCCTGGATGCAACCTATCTGTGTACCAAGTTTCAGCTTAATCCGTTCAACGGTTAGACCGTGAAGGAGGGACAAACATCCAAACATCCAAATATCCAAATATCCAAACATCTTTACAAACTTTCACATTTATAATATTAGTAGGATTATATTAATACCAGAAGGGTTTGTATCGAACGAGTGTATAAAAATTGTTTGGCATAATGGGTATTAGTCGAAATTCGACCAAAAATAAGGTCTTCTTACTCTATTAAACTGTGAGAACCTGCATAGGAATTTTCGAGATCATCGCATGAAATTTAAAACTTTCTTTTATACCAACTGTATAGTGAAGTATTGGTACGTAGGAATACTCTAATGTAATTTAGTATAAACCTCCAAGGTACTATTGTTCTGTCTGTGAGTGATTGTGGTTATAAAGTGTTTGCTCTAAGAACATGGGAGTGCAAGCTTATGAATACTCTATTATAGTGGCTCTAATGCAGTAATTGTATCCTGCATGAGTAATAATAGTACTAAATTAATTCTGAGTAAATGAAGAGATGAAACCCAAAAGTACCTATACTGAAATAAAGCAATTAAAGGGTTTTACTTTGGCGCGCAATAAGCTGTAATAGTCTAGTGGTTTAAAGGTTGGTCTCCCGAGTTCCTGAGTTCAAACCTCACGACACGCATCTCTAATTCAATAGGTTATGTGTGTATTAGATAGATACTAATTATCACTTGCTACGGTAAAGAAAATCATCGTGAGATAACCCGCACACCTGAGAGTTCTCCATAAAGTTCTCAAAGATGTATGAAGTCTGCCAATCCGCACTAAGCCAGCGTGGTAAACTATGGCCTGTACTTCTTACAGTTTGAGAGGAGAGCCGAGCCAAGCAGTGGGATAGTTATGGGTTGTAATGATGATAATGATGATTTTGGGCGCAATGTGACACGAATGTTCATTTAGTACTCTTAATTGTTATTCTATAATCAGAATGACAAAGAAAATCAAATCAAACACCTGCTTAACATAAAAACTTAATGGTGTTTTTATTTTAATTTAGTAATGTTATTAGTATTTTAACTTCGCAAGTTTTATATTTCAAGTGTAATAGATCAAAGGTGTGTTTTGATAGACTTGATTACAAACCAGGAAATTAAAGATGTTCTAATATGACACAATCTAGTTCAACGACTATTTATGATAGTTGATATTTCCGTGTTAATAATAGATTTTTACAATAGGTATATTCGTTTGTAGATATTGATATATTAGAAATTATATATAAGCCTAGGCCAGTGCATAGGTGATAATGATAGATAATATAGATGGGACCGTGGTCAAGCATTAACTTATTTGGAACAAAAAAATATATGTCGATTATCAATCCACTGCGTAGTAAATAAGTACACAGTGAATACCATTTTTAAAATAGGTGTATGTTTAGAATTAATCTATTACTTCCTTTGGGAGCATTCAAGTATTAAGTAACGCTATTTTTGATCCCCCATGTAACGCTCCGTAACGTTTTACAAGATCCCCCATTTGCGTTACGTAACATCTGAATGGCCCCTTTGGTAAAAGAAAACATTATGATAAAACCTGGAACCCTAAGTTGTTCTAATGTTTCAACGATGGTTTCAATGGTCAATAGTTTAAAGATAAAATAACTAAGATAGTCAAAGTAAGCGACTTTACCCACTCATGTGAAATTCAACAGTTATGGTTTACAAAGATGAAGAAACATTAATCTAGTTCCAAATCATTAGCAATTAATTTATACGATTAGTCAAACTCTTGACCTTTGACAGCTGAAGACAATAATTAACATTTCAACTCCACCGCCCGCTGTTTGTAAGATTTGTCAATATCTTCCTTTGGTAATAATATTTAGTAATATAATATTTGTCTAGTATATAATGTTTAAAGGTCAACCTTATCTACCTGGTATTTATAGAAACGGTGATGTTATAAAGAAGAATACACCAGGAAATGTAATAATCTTACAAAACCACTCCCTTAGCTTTTAACCTTGACCTTTGAATGGCAATTTGTTAAAGACGTTTTTAAAGTTGATTTATAACTTTTTAAAATTAATGAGGTATTTATATGCGAATGCGGTAATTTTGTATCAATTAAGTATGTGATTTGTTTAATATGTTTTATTTTATATTTGACATCTGTAGTCTGATAAATAAATGGCTGTACAGGATTTTAGTACGGTTCTAGATAAATCTAGAAAAGTTAAGTTCCCCATTATGTCTAGTTACGGATCTAAAATGTGTATCGCCGTCTGCAAAAGAGGAAATAATAGACAGATAGCGTGCGTCATTCTTCATGTATGTACCTACCTGTATCTTGTGACTATTCTTTATTATATAGATATAATGTAACTTCTGTGCCTTTGTTACTATTTAAGAATTTATTTATTTATTTTATTGCTCGTGTACCTTTCTTCCGTTTTTTAAAGTATTTTTCCTGTAAGTAGCTTGAAAAATGATTTCGATAATTGCCAATATTTTTCGGCAAATAGCTAGAAATAAAGAAAACGAAAATAATTAACTTGTAATAAACCTTTTATTGCACCATTATAACGGAGCGACTAGAGGTAAAAATGATGGCAGTGTCTTAGCTCTTGGAATTAGTAACTCTTAATAATTAATTTAAGGCTTCTCGGGTTTGGGTGGGTGAGTCCTGATGTACTCGATTGCCCTCAGGATGTATTCAGGGATGAGAGGGGCTGGTGGAGGAGTGGGAAGATGAGCGCCCTGGAACAAAAAAAAAATAATTCACCATCTTTTTTAAATATGCTACCAAAATTAAAGTTCGAATCAAATTTGACTTAATCCACCTGATCTATAGACTAGCTAAGCGCAAGAAATTTCCCTATTGATAATCTTGTTTAATATTATTATGGTACATATATACATATACGTATATATCACAGCTTTTTACAAATTAACTAGTCAGCATCTCTTCAATTAGATTAGTTCCTATTTGAACCAAAATGCTATTCGTAGTTTTCATAGAAATTTTGGCCCTAGTGTGAAATAGTTTCTCAAATGTAATTAAACACTTACCTGGGGTTGGAAACCGTTCTGGTCAGCAGTGTAAGTCAAGGAGTATTGAGCACCATCGTTACCAGTGTAGCTGAAAGAACCCTGAGCAGCAACACCTTCGTCCTCCTAGAATTTGAAACCCACGTTTGAAATTTTTTTCTTACCCAAAGAGCTGACGAATGAAGCTTTAAGGTAGCAAACGAGCTAACAGTGCCACCAACCCCTGCCGCCCATTGACATCGTAACAAACTTCGTGTAGGACTGTTGAAGCTTCATTTGAATTATTCACACCGTGTTGAATTATAGTGATGTTCCAAATTTAAATACGTAACTAACCTTTATTGGTATTTTACCAAGGTTAGGTATTTTATGTACGTATTTTGACCTACTCATTAGTGATTTAAATGTCATGAGTGTAACCTTCGTGTCATTATTAATAACACATTAATATTTATTATTGATGTTGAATTTAATATTAGCTAGGACATTATTTGACGGTTGATTGATGCAGAGATTCTAGAAATTCAGAAGAAATATGAAATGTGCTATGATCATTATTAAATATCTGAACCCTATCTGATGCTCCGAATCCTACTGCACTAAAATATGAACCCTGGCTGATGATTGGTGCTCCAGTTTGCTTTAATTGCAAGATTAGGACTGTTCTTTGGCTTTATTCGGTCATTTACTCGGTAAGAAATAAAAATTTATTCAAAATTACTGAATATTTTCGATGGAAGTTACTTACACGGCCAACGTTTACCAAATTTCCGGATTCTTGGGCAGCGATACCATTGCTGGTCTTGTAGCCGAATTGGTATTTGTCAGGTAACACATCAGCGTCTTGCTCCACGACGACTGCGTCGGCATCGGGAGAGCGGACGAGGTGAGACACATCAGCTGCAGCGATTGCCGCAAGGGCGAGGATAGTAATGAAGGTTCTCTGTGAATAGTTAATAAGGCTCTGTTAATCATCATCATTAACTGCTCAACGCTGGGTATTATTATCTCACAGATCAGGCCGTAGTCTATCACCCTGGCCTAGTTCAGACACTCTTCATCCCAAAATACTGTAATTTAGTATGGACTTTATAGCCCGCTGAGTAAACAGTAGAATTGTTTAAAAAGTCATTTCTTAAGGTATCTCTTACAAGTCAAATGGGCAAGATTTTTTTTCTTGTCTATTCCAATTAAAAATTATCAATGAAAGTTTATAATATAGAGAATCTTAAAGAAAATGTTTTAAGGCAACTTAGACGTCAAATTAACACGAAGTTATGCAGCTTCGACATCCTATACCTACCAAGCGTAGCCTGATACACACATGGCAAATAATGATTTGGAGTAAGACGAGTTAGAAGTACCTAATAATTTAGCTCAATTGTATGTCATAATGATACACAATAAGGTAATTACGTAACTTATGACATAGTAAGTAAAAATATCTCGTAATCATAAATAAATCAAAACGTAGTTGATCATCATTATTAATAAAATGTTGATTAATTATGATAAGTTTGTTAACACGTTTTAAAAGCAAATTATCCCAAATTACGTTAATCTATATTAAAACAAGTTTGCCCTTTAAACTTGCCCAGAACACGTTGTAAGGCTACACCATTCACCTTACAATATATCAGATGTTGTAACACCCTAGGATTCTTAGATTCTCACTCACCATCTTGTGTGTCAAAGTTAACAGACGATGTGTAACTGTGATTATCAAATACCGGTGCCGCATTTTATACCCACCCGGCTTCGTTCGAATATGGTTCTACCTATCGGCATTTGCATTATTTTGCAACAAAGATCTCTGGCTCTTCAATATAATTCGAATCTTTACAAGGTGAACGCGATTTGTTGGTATTTTTAACGTCACCATCCGCGCTCTTAATCATCATAATAATCATTTTATTAAAAGGATTTTCCTTAATATTGATACATTTACATAGATTCTTGAATATAGTTTTAAGGTCTTTCAGAATTTGTATATTTCAAAAAAAGATGTTATAAGGATATAATTATTCCTTGAGTCAATAGTTACTCCTAGATTACTCTTCTGGGCTGTCTTTGAAGTCAGCATCTACAATTTTAATTCCAAGTTAATTGTTTTATTTCTAACATATTTTAACAACATAATTTAAATTTTGTTGACGTAGAGTCACTTACTAACCAATTTCACTAAAAGAAGTCATTTGGTAAAATCTAAAGCAACCTTAACTTCTTCATTACTTCTCTAATGGCTAACCTTAACTTCTTAATATTAAATAGTTTGGTAATGCCCTATTATTCTTCTAAAATGAGAAATTTCGAGCTTTCTCTAGGTACCCTATAAATTATATTGGAACGTAGTGATCGCGTCGAACTCATTGACTGCAATGTAGCATCTACCAACCACTTGGTTTCTCACTAATAAGATGCAAAAAAGGCTAGCGACAATTATTTTTTCAATTTCTGAGAGCCCTTCTGGCACATGTAAGGTGTCTTGGCAGCGCAGTTGGCACGCGCGAGTTGTTAAAAAGGTTCACGCTTTTGGAAATGTCCAAATTATTGCCATATGCGAGGAAATTGAAGCCATTGAAAAGTCAGTCACTTTCTAGGGCGGCATCATTTGGACTCTTTACGCGATACAGATCTATGCGTTCTATATCTTAATTATGACTTTTCAATATTTCTAATAGTTTAGCTGGTCTTGTGAAGTATCTCAGCATCAGAAGCATCTCCGAGTTCAACTGTAATCCTAAATCATACTCAGTCCCTCTGATGTACACTAAATTCTTTTGGATCAATTCGATCACGCCATTAACAAGTATAGTTATAGTTAACTAAAGTATAGTTAGAATAACATTTACGCTAGGATAACGTTTATTAAGATATTATCAGAAGAGTTACATTTTGAATCCCTCAAAGAATGATTTAAGCTTGTATGTAAATTTGATATATTACATGTATTAATTCATACATTTAATTTAGCTAATAAAACAAAACCTACACTACCAGAATGTGTTTAGATCCATAGACAATACACACAACAGACGGAAGGCTCATAGATAGGCAGTTATACTTATCTTTAGTCTATTGTTTAAGATAATAAACAATTATAATAGCAATGATTTAACAAGTATAAAAGTAAGTATAACATCGTCTAATGGTTATAGTTCGTGGCCTAGCCATAACAGTAGTAAATGAAATTCGTAAAGAAGTATCTAAGCTAATAAAATAGTAGCTTAAATTACTAGTGTACTCTAGCTGGCTATTACAGATAATCAGCTACTTATATGAGTAGAAACTAAGGTCGATTGGAGGCGAGACATGTGTTGGATGAATGCAAGATGAGTTTCATTTCCTATAATTCAATCTACAGGAATGTTTCCTGCCTGTGTAGGATGTCAAAAAAGGTCAAACTCCAATTGTTTATTTCGTCTTAGAAACAAACGCCTAAAGAAAGTCGAAACTGACTTTTAGTTTGGATAGAACTCTTAACTAGTATTCCACATAAGACGAACCTTCGTATACTGTTACTAAATTTTCATCGCGTGAGACAGTTTTTGCTATGACTGCGTTTCAATATTCTCAATAGTTTAGCTGGTCCCTTTAAATATTTCGACATCAATATCATCTAATGGGTCTAACCTGTAGTCATAAACTTTACCCAGTTCTCTTAAAATACATCCTTATTTTTTTTATTAAAATCAAATATAAAATTCAGTGACAAACATACGTAAGGTTTTATATTAAAGAATAAACAACAAAATAATGTAGTTAATTATTTACCAATATTTGACTAACTACAAATATTCTTGTGTTGAAGTAGATACTTTTCAAATTAAAATTGTAGAAACACCCACGCTGCTCTTCGAGCATCCCAATAAATATTTAAACATTGCATGCTAAGACGATTACTTATCATTAGTGTAGGTAGATTCATTCAAATATATTTTTTCTTTTGCGTAATACCTATATGTATTAGTTCAATATGTTTGCACGCAAATAACAGGCCAGCACAAACAAAGGCGCTCCTTTAAAATTTGCCGATGTTACGTACTAAATCGTGCACAATAGATTGTCGTACACCACTTTTGATCACCTATCACAATTTTCTAAGTTTCCTCTTACAATGGGAGAGATACCATAGTCCATCACACTGGCCAAGTGCGGATTAAAAACTTCATCACCTTTGAGAACTTTATGGGGAACTCTTAGGCGTGCAGGTTTCCTCGCGATGTTTACATTTACCAAAGCAAATGATTAATTTATTATTTACGTACATATGCACTTAAGTTTTTGAAAACTAGAAGTGCGTGCCGAGTTTGAATTGAAGAACTCTCGTTCCGAAAACCGTTCAAAGCATTTACGATGATTGCTCGTTAGTAAGTCATCAATAAGGCACAATTATTTAATTATTAGTAATGTTTTGTAATCATAGAAACATGAAAAATCAATCGTTTTTAACTAATCTAATAAAACACGAAACTTCTAACCTTTAAAGAAAACATTATGCCTTTTACTGATCATTAAAACGAACTCAAATGAATTAAATATTAGCTTTTAAAGTCCTTCGTACATCATTAAAGAATTCAGTCATCACGTGACCTCCACGTGATCGCTACGTCAGTAATGTCCATCAAGAATATTAATTTAAATTTATATACGCTCTGTGGTCAAAATTTAACCAAAACTGTGTCTGGATTACGATCAATAGAATGAGTACCTATTGTACTATGGAATGTGTTATAGCGTTACCTTCTATTAAGAATATAATGGGACAACACTATTGCGAGGAGAAAGATATAAGGAGATAAATCGCCTGTAGCTGGATAAAAATAAAGATGTTTTTTTTGCACTAATGTAAAAATAATACTGAGACTTCGGAACAAAATGAGCATCGTAAAACAAAAGAAAAAAAATGACTACATTTTTTTCTTCTAAAGACTCAGTCGATACATTTTTTGTTTTTAGTTTTGTTGGAATCCTTCATTTATAAGTTCAGCTTGCACTTAACCGATTGTTTTAATGAAATATGTTTGTTTTTACATTGTTTTGTATATGGGTTTATAATTATGTATAATACATGCTCTACTGATGGGAATTTTAATAGCGGTATGCTGACAATGACCGTTATTATGATATAACTAGGCAAAGGTCAATGTTTATTCGTCTAAGGAATTCGTATTTAAACTAACATACATACCATCCGTTCCTAGAGATTATCACTACTAGATTTTAAAGTAGTTAAAGTATAAGTCTTTAAAGGATCAATTCGCTTGGTGTACCAATCTAGGTACTTATTATGTTTTTTATTTGCAAATGTCAGGCAACAAAATAGGCCCACCCTATATTTTTGTGAATATTTACAATACTGTTACCTATTAAAGGCATATACTTCCCTGCATTTTAATGTCCGCAATAGAAAAAAAAAGTTAGTCTTAAGGTGAATAAAAATGCAGGACGACTCGACTCTAGTGATCGGAAGTTGTACTTGTAAATTATAGTTGCAAACTAAATGTTACAAATAACGTTGATAAGAAGACATACCTACAATGAAGATAAACGAAAACCTATTACAGATAATAAAATAATAGGTCAAGGTAATTAAGGAGTTAGAAAACCTTTTAATATGTGAAAATATTACTAACTAGCTTTTGCCCGCAGCTTCGCCCGCGGAATATTGTTTTTACAAACCAATCCGTATAATTTTAACCTATATGTATGCACTAGCT